>BPLR01019294.1:0-68065 GCA_021605095.1 Caerostris extrusa | reverse complement strand
TGCTTCAAATGATGCTAAACTGATTCCAGTATTTATATCTGAGTAACGTCCGTTGAAGTCACAGTTTTTCAGAAACAAGGAGTCTCAGTGATGATTGTGGCAGCGGAAATGTTTTCTAAAAGTAAATTACATTTAAATTTGATAATGGCCGTCGGTGGCTCAGTGGCAACATTCGCCGCTGGTGAGCATTAGGACTGAGGTTAAATCCACTGGCGGCTTTGTTGTTGATATTGTTTGAAAAAAAGAGAAACTCGATGGAGTTTGAGATGTTCAGCATCTTGCCTCATGAGTCGGACTACCTCATGTGAGTTTTCAGGTTTTCTCTCATTCCTTACGCAAATGCAGGATACATCGCGCTCCAAACGTTCTCTCGAAGGTAGTGTAATACTCTTTCAGCGAAACGGAGCCAAGTCAGACTTCTACCTACGAGGTGCTCTTTTTATGAAAATAAAGAGACCACGCTATCCCTCTCGTGGTCGTGGTCACTTGAAAGGGGAGTAGGAATTCGAATAGCTGGCAACGTCATCCACCGTCACAGTTTTCAGAAACAAGAACACTTAGCAGAATATATCGATGGCAGCAGAAATGTTTTTCACTGATGTTAATAAAAACGTATTTTATAATGATAACAATGTCATGTCTTTTTGAATCTGAATCAGAGATGTCAACCAGATTAGTTACCTATGTCAAAAGCTGGAGTTTACTAATTTGGAATGAGCATCCTCTTTGGAGAAAGTTAGTAGAGGATGAGTGAAGGGGATCTCTAGCACTCTCTTTTCCATCTTCTTGGACAGGGGTCTCCAAACTTTTCAGCCTTCGGGCCATACTGTTTACTCCAGTAAGTACCGAGGACCAAAACCGTTTTAATTTTTCTACCATTATCCATAATTTCTAGACTGGTCGCCGAGTACGCGCTCTGAGCGAGCATACGCTTGCTAAATTCGCTTCATTCTCCAAAATGTGTTTATAAATCTAAAGAATGTTTATAAATCTAAGTTAACCGATGAGCATCTTAAATATCTTTTTTTAATAATTGGTGCAAGTAAAATTGATCAACTATTGTAAGTGAAAAATTACAATTACATAAATCTCATTAGTATTTTTTACAAGTGGGATACCCCGCGGTTTCATTCGCGTTAATTAGCTTTTCCGTTCCTGAGGGATTTTCAGGATAAAAATCATGTTTAATTCAGGATATATACATTCCAAACATCGACATACATACATATGCGATACTCTTTATCCCAACATAACTACAGAGGGTAAATCGCGGGATGATCACTAGTTTATAATGTTAGTGGGATTCATTTCAATTACTTGTTAGTTGTTATGCTTAAGTTAAATTTTCTGCATTTATTATGTTTGTCATTAAGCTTTATCTAGCAAAGTAAATAAAAGCGAGTTATTATCCTTCTGTGTTTTTCTATCCAACTTATTACAGCAACAATAAGCTATTTGCCGGATTGATGACACTGGCGGGCCGAGTTAGGAGACACCTGTTCTAGGAGCCAATGGAAGGACTTTTCAGCATACGGATTTATTAAACTATCTGATACACATGAGAAATTAAGTTTTCTGTGTGAAGGCTGTGTTCTAATGTGTTGTCCACTAGAACAGCCTAGACCTTGTAAAACATTTTATTGAAATTCTTCGAATACTAATCATTACTTTTTTTGTTCTATTCTAATGCAGCTGGCAAACACTTAGACAATTGTCTTCGATGCCTTAAGGCAAGCGCTGCACCGACGTTACTCACTTAACACTACCCAGGAGGTGTGTGTAGCTTGAAGATAAGCTACGGACGCGGAGTAACAATACGCTCTACAATCCTGTTAGACCGAGACCTACAGTTTTAAGTGGATTCGAACCGCTACAAACATCCATGGCTCCGCCGGAACTCGAACCTGAAACCTGTGGCACCGAGCGCTAGACACTCGGCCCCTAATCAATACATATTGTATATATTATTCTGTTCATCAAAATATTAGCGGAAGTTAAATAATATTAATTATAATTAACAAATCGTCCATATTGTCCATCCTTTGTATTGTATTGATTATGCAATCATAAAATAGTTTTTAATGACCGTATAATCAATACTAAGTTTTCACATGCATGGTAGCGTGTTAATATTTTGAATGCATGCTAACTCCACGTGATATTCAAGGGAAAAATCGTTTCGGCATTAAATATATTTTCTGTTCTGCTATATCTGGTATTATTTCAGCTGTGAATTATAATTCAGACGATACAAACAAGACAAATCCATTTCAGCTGTTATATGACGTCCAGTTTGTTGCTGTCATCATTTTTATTTCATGCAATTCCACAGATAAATAAACATTGTAACACATAAATTATGCATGCAAAGTTTGGGAGCAATTACTAATAATATTTCTCCATATATTATACGGTAGTTTTATAGTTTTAACGACCTCGCGAAACTGGATCTTAAAAAAATTGCCTAGATGTAAAAAAGGTGATTTGATTTCTCATTTGCGTTGAGATTTTTATTAAATTGGTTTTCCTTATATCTGTAGAATTTGTTCTTTTTAGAAATCACTGGATATAACAGATACCATTTCACATTAAAAAATTTGTTATACAATTTTTAAATCCCATTTAAAACAGATTATTTAAAATATTAAAAACTATTACTAAAAATTCCATTTAAAGAGATTATTTAAGGTTTTCCTTTAATATAACAACATTGTATAGTTCAATTACCGATTGAGTGCAAAAATTGGTAAGCAGCCAGGCCGGATGAATGCAAACCTAAACGGTTTAACAGGGGCGAAAGATATTTTGGAGGTAAAATTTGCGATTCTTATTGTGCGATTATACTGTGTGATTCTTATTCCATGTGACTGTATTTAAATATATGAACTCTAATTTCAAATATTTCCTTTTATTTTAAAGATAACTTTTTACAATTTCTCTAACTACTGAACTTTTTAATTTCAAAAGTATTTAGCACCCCTAACGAGTAATCGATTCGTCCTTTTCTGCTTTGTAAATGGATATTCACCTTTCCATGCACTATTAGTTGTGTTCTTTTCCAGTTGGTCTGGCAACAACATATAGACCAATTTCCAGTACTCGTGTTTTCTCATGGAAGGAAGGCAGCTTGTAATTGCATATTTTAAAAATATTTAATGTTTTAAAAATTGCAAAATAGTTATTGAATTTTTTTTCTTTCAAAATTACATTATATATTATTATTATTATTATTACTAGCTCCCTTAACAAATAATCAATTCGTCTGATTTCACCAATAAACCACCTGTGGATAGGAAGGGATGGACCAACATTATGGCCTTCTAATTTTACCCTCTTGATTTTTTATCTTTTGGGGCTATATCAAGTATAGAGTCTTTGCTTCACCAGTTGCTAGCGAAGAACTGAAAGATTATGTATGTATTGTTACAGACGACATGTTAAAGAACTCTAGAACCAATCTGACATTCTGATTGGTTCTAGAACTACCACGTTCTAGTGACATCCTGAACTACCACGGGTACGGCCACTTTAAAATCTACTGAAGTACTTACTAGTCTTATTAAAAAAACTTTATAACAGGACTTATAATGTAACCAAACAAGAATTTTTTTTATTTATAATAGTTTTCGCACAACAAATTCTATATTCTGTGCAAGACTTTGTGTTCAACCTATACTTTATTTACATACTGGCACCTAGCAACAATATTAAGTTTACAAATGTTCCAGCAAATGCTATATTCAGGGTAAAACTTTGTGTTCATCATATACTTTATTTACATACTGGCACCTAGCAACAATATTAAGTTTACAAATGTTCCAGCAAATGCTATATTCAGTGCAAGACTTTGTGTTCAACCTATACTTTATTTACATACTGGCACCTAGCAACAATATTAAGTTTACAAATGTTCCAGCAAATGCTATATTCAGTGCAAGACTTTGTGCTCAGCCAACTGTTATATACTGACACCTAGCAATAATATTCAATTTATAAATGCTCCAGCAATATTATTGAAATATTATTTATTATTCCATTAATGCATCGACAACAACAGTTAATAACAAATTCCTGATGTCACTATTAAAATATGTAAGTTGCAAATTTTCTAAAAAAAATGTTGTTCTACTTTGTAAATTATAAGTGGGAAAAAATAAATTGTAATAAAATTACAACATTTAGAATACAAAAAATTCTATTTAAATATTCACAAATTGTATTAACCTTTTTTATCCTTTTTTAATTTAATTTATCCTTTTTTAAAGAAAAAAAAATAAATTATTGTTAAAACTTTTTAATTGAGGGTAGGTTCGGAGATATTTGCATAAATATTCACGTTTAAACCTGGAAATTAAACACTTCTAGGAAATCTGAAATTTCTTAAGAATAAAGCAAAAGAAGTTTGTTCAAGAAAGTGGAAAAGTTAATCGAACAAGACGTTGATGGATCGCTGACTGCCATAGATTTCATTAGAAACTATCGATGGAAACGGGATTAAAATTATAAAACATATTAAAATTATGAAAAATGTTGTAAAAAATTATGCAAGTCAACAGTATGAACAGTTATGTAGTATGGGTTTTTGAAAGTAATGCAATTTTTTCAGTTTGGAAAATATGACCAGTTACTTGTTAAAAAAAGACAGGAAACTTTGACCTCGTCACTGCAAATAATTTAAGAAGGTCATCAGATCTGTTATTTGTTGTTGAATCATATTCCTGTCAAAGATATCTGAGCAAGCCAATAAATACGATATGATTTGATTTTACTTGCTGTTTTGAGTTACTTAAATGAATTTAAAGGTGTTTAGAACTGCGAATAAACTAGTAAAATAATAACCGCGGAGTATCGATTTTAATAAGTTCACTAAAGAGAAGAAAGCTGAATTCGTAATCCGGTGGAAATGAATGCAAGATAGTGCATCGTTTAAATTTTGAAATAAAATGGGTGCTAAAAGTTGTTTATGTATGTTAAACAGTTTGTATATTACAAATTTCTTAAAAAATTTTTAAAAGAAATAATTGTAATATTCTAACCAACCATTTAAGCCTAAGTGGTTGGCTAGACTACTACAATTCTTTCTATCTTAACTATATCTGATCTAATCACTATAGCAGCAGATATGTGGTGCAATCAGCGTAACCCAGCGGGAATCACAGGAGCCTGCTACACAGCAAGCACAATGCATTATCATGGTTTTGAATGAGATCTGGGATGGCTCTCAACCTTTTTCCCTCCTTCTCATCTCAATGGGGTGACATACCGACCTACATATTTTTCGCGTCCATTTCTAAAATACACTTGATGATTTCGATTTGGCATCATTATGAAAAAACACCATCGATTTGAAACCCTTAACGATTGAGATTTCCTTTTGAGATTGAGATTTCCTTTTGAGATTGAGATTTCCTTTTGAGATTGAGATTTCCTTTTGAGATTGAGATTTCCTTCACTGATACTTTTTCCATATGAAATGTATCCAAACTAAAAATTGTTGAAATCTCGAAAGATTTCGCATGATTTATTTTCTATAAATCATGTTTGTTAAAAATAGGAATTCATACGAAAAAGGGAGTTATAATTTCAAATGATGGGCATATTCATGAACAATTTTAATACAATGACCGGAAAGTAAAAATGTTTGATTTTCTGCAGTCCAGAAAAGTCGGGTCGCATGTCAGCTAATTTAAATGAGGAAATAGTTGAAAAGTCATCACTGAGGTTTAGTTTGGCTTGCCGCTCTACTGTCACTTTATACACACTTTGAGCTAACTAGATCGGGACCTACAGTTTAAACTGTATTCCGAACTAATAATAAACATCCTTGACACAGGCAGGATTCGAACCTGAAACCTGTGGTATCATAATCCTAAGCGCTAGTCAATTGGCCATCAGACCGCCAGCACTGAGGGGTCAGTAAGGTAAGAGTGTTTTTCTTCTACAAAACCAACTAAGAACTGAATATTCTCCATCCCTAAAATAACATTAAATAAATGAGATTGTAACCATATGGATAGGTTAGGTAGGGTGAGCTTTCTCTTAAATAGCCGGATTGTAATTTCGAATCACTGATTGCGACAGTTTCATTTGGTCTTTTGGGTTGATTCTCTAAATGTTTAATACCTTATTGGCCTAACAATGCCTCCAACGAAACATACACACACGCATATATATATATTCATACTAAAATGAGAATATCATTATTTAACAAAATTTCCTTTTAAAAAAGGGTTAATTGGTATTCTGGGAAAACTAAGTTAATGAAACATCCGAGAGTAAAAATATTTTAGTGTATTAAAAATATTTTGATCGATAGAACATTAAATGATTCTAACTTTAAATTACATAACAAGAAATGAGAGAATAAATAAATAATAGACAAAATAAAATGAAAGAATGAATTAAATGAATAAATAATAATAGGACAACATAAAATGAGAAATAAATGAATATTTCAACGAAATATATTCGTGAGTAAAAATTCGTTCCAAGATAAAAAAACCTTTTTAATTTATGTTTTATAAATTATAAGCACCAATAACAGATGACAAATATTAATCAAAGTTAATTCAGATTAGTTGCATTAAAAATTGATTTTGACGTTGAATAATTTTCCTAGAATTTATTTATTTTATATAATACTTTAGTAGTATTTTCGCGTCTTTAAAGAGACTATTTATTTGTTTTAAATGAGATTTTGGTAAAAAATTAGAGTTTAGTGAATTGCATTCAACTGGAACCTTTGCAGTAACATAATGGTTTTCCATAAAAGCTATTTTATATTTGTTGATATTTCAATTAAATCTATTTCATCCCTTTTTTAATTTACTATTTTTAAAACTCATCTTATATGAGATAAAAATACTGTACACTTGCTTATGTTTTATTTGTAAATATTTGGTTTGTTAACAGCACTTCAGATTCATCTAAAAGTAGCAACGTTTTAGTGTGTAAATAATCAATGCGTTCAATTCAAAAATGTAATGCATGAATACAGGTTGATTCATCTGTCATGAGACAAACTTTGAAGGAGGGTACAGCTTACTAAAACATACAATTTTTTGTATAGGAATCCAGGGTCGGAAGTGACGCGTTGAAGCACGAAGACAAAAAATAAGACATGAAAAGAAAAACTTTATTTACAACATCATTACTTCTAAGATTCAATGTTTGTAGTAAATGATAAATATTAGAGGAAGTGTGATTTGTCGAACTACGATCCATCTGTGCACATTTTAGGCTTATTAGACCGGGACCTACAGTTTAACGCGGATTCCGAACCACCAAAAACATCCATGCCACCTCCAGGATTCGAAACTGAAGCATGTGATACCAATGACCAGAGCGCTAGCCAATTGACCATCAGGCCCGCTAGAAGGAAGAGAAACAGGGATTGAAGAATAGTTAAAAAATGCATGGCATTTCATCTTGTCGCAATGGATTCGCTCCTCAATGCTTCTCTTCCGACCATGGCATCCTATACAAAAAAAAAAATATGTTTCAGTAAGCTGTATCACCCTAAAAGTTTGTTTATTGTCCATTGAATCTAAATTGTATAAAAATTATATGTTTCATAAAAGATGAAATAATTACTATAAATGATTATTATCATTGCATCAAGTTGAAAATGTTCAATCCCGTTTTTTTTTGAAGGATAATTATAAGACTTCGATAACAAAGTTTTAACTTCTAATTATCTATGACAAATCAGCAAATCGTCTAGAATAGTTAAATAGAAAAACACAGCAGTTTATCTGTAATTCATGGTCTATGGGACAGCCTTACAGTGGTCTGCCTGAAATAAAGATTCTTTGAGTGTATGAAAGTAATTATTTATTAATAGTTATTATGTCAAACAATAATGGCTCGATTTGTATCAACAGCTAAAACATTTAAAAGCGTTTCTACAGGAAAATTTGTCTACTGTAATAAACAATAAAGAAGATATCCTACAGTATTATAATGCCAAATTCCACACTGCAAGGCGGCTTGATACCACAGGCTTAAGGTTCAAATCCTACCAGTGGCATGGACTTTGTTAGGGTTAGGAATTCACATTAAACTGTAGGTCCCAGTCTAATTAGCCTAAATTGTATACAAAATGACCAGTAGAGCGACAAACCAAACCTTGAACATTTGTCTGGGAGATAACGCACCCTATTCCCCTAAAGTTTTACAAATAGATTATTAACTTTTAACAAGTTTATGGAGCTATTTTGCTGAACTTGATCTTATTTTTAAAAGAAAACAATTTTACTTATTTCTTTTTCCAAGGCTAAAACTTAATGAATTTAAAGGAACTTCATCGAAAAGGATGACCATTGAAAAAAAAAATATTGATTATGTTGATGATTGCATAAATATATTTTTAGGCAAGGTTTTTAGTTCTGTTTCAATCGGAATAAAGCGATAGAACTTTCACAACATTTTAAAAGAAAAAAAAGATTTTTGTTTCTTTTTACAAGGCGAAACTAATTAATTTAAATTAAGGGCATCGAAAAGATGCCGTTAAATAATCTAAATTTTGGAAACGCATTCATATACAATGAAGAACTTGTTGAAAAAAAAATCTTTTAGAAGAAATATAGGTACTCGTATTTCCAAAAGAAATATATATATATATATAGTGCGTTTTAAAGGAATTGCATAGTTCTTGAACAACTTCTTGGGCAAACAACTTTAAGTTGTCCAAAATTGAAGAGGTAGTACATAAAATTCAGTGGAACATAATTTATTCTTCATTGGCTACCTTAAAGCAAGTTAATTAAAGGAACAATTTGCGAAGAGTTTATCATATATGCAAATGAGCAGATAGGTAGAAAGGGAGTTCAGCAAAGCGTATTGATTATCGGCAACTTTCGCATGCCCTGCCACATGTTACGACAGCCGAGGATTAAAACATCCAGTTGCGCAACTCGAGCTTTCACCTTAGAGCGGCCTCCAGGAAAACATACGGAGAAATTCCCAATAGATTCCGAGAAAGGATGTAAGGATGTTGTTTTAAAGTATGTAAGGAATTTATAAACCCGATTGAATATTATTTTTCTTGTTTCTTTGAGTAATGGTTCTAAAATTTAATTTTGTTTTAAATCTTGTAAGTTGCGGATCTTGTAATTTTGGATATTACTGTTTCGAATTTCAAATATTCGTAATGTGTGATAATGAAATATTTAATGTTTGTAACTTGATGTGATATGTTTAAATAATCATATTGTTGTGTTTTTTTTTGAACGCACGTTAATTTGTTGTATGTCATTTGCTGATATAATGACAGACGCAGAAAATTCAATATTAGCCAAGGTGGAGGGCACCTTGATTCCTTTTTTAGACATAGTTTGTTTCAGATATATTAAGTCAAGTTTTCAGTAACTAAGTCAATTTCCTTGCTATGGATATAAAATTTCATCAGACATTTTATGTTTAATATCCCTACATTAAATTTATTCTAGAAAGTCATTCAGTTCATGCATCTGAATTGAACGATGAATGACGAATTGATTTTTATGATTCTTTTCTACATGGTTTTCATTTTCACAGTTCCCACATACTTTTTATTTGAAATAAATCTTGCTGTATGGCCATACGCATGAACGTCCAATATTTTTTCTGGTCAAAATTTCTTAAGAGTCTACAGAATATATCAAATTTACACCTCCAAATCTATATTGCAAATTGGTTTCTTCGTAAATCTCTGGTTTTTTTTTTTTTTTTATCTTTTTAATGATGTCATTTTTTGTCAGATTATTCTTGAAAAGTAAATAATAATGAGAGGATCTGTTTCTCTTGGTTTTATGACTCTAAAATCATTGTTTAGTTCAACTTTATTATCTATACTCTAATTTTATTCATGTTTTTCTCATTTTTCTGTCTCGATTAAAAGTCCTCCCTTACTAATGTTACGGATATTCTTAATTCTTATATTTAATGCTCTAGTGTCAAGTCTATTGTTTACAAGTTTTTTGATTTCAAGGGATAAAGCTTCTGCTTCTTGATCTCAATGCTTTTCTTTTTTTGCCACCTCTGCAAATTCTTTATCTTCTTTTCAATCCTTGTTTATATGAATCGTCATTGTTGATACCATCACAGATTATGGGACTTTTTTTTTTGTCTGATCCTGAACATTGGATCTAAAAACCGCTCTGATGAGATATCTATTAACTTATTATTGTGATTATGAATATAGTTCATACACTCCGCTTGAACGTAGAAGTGTCCTTTGCAATAAAACTTTCTTCTGATTTGATCTACTACTTCCATGCTACTTTTCCAAGCAAGATAATTTCTTCTTCATTAGCCACCTTGTATAGGGGTGGATTCATAAACTTTAAGAATATTTTGTAAATCTTTGATCCCCTTCCACTAATATTTGACCGGTCTATGAACTTTTCCAAGCATATCGCGTTGAGGAATCTGGTAGGAATAAACAATTTATCTGCATTCTCAGTAACTTATTTACGAGTTAAATCATAAAAAGAGATTTTTTTAACTTCTGAAAAAAACTTTATTTTATGTCAGGGAAGAAAATTTTATATCAAATTGAAGATAATTTTATAAGCTGTCACGACTTGGATAGGCTCTAAGCCATTTTCCGAGCCGCTTGAAAGTATACTAGAAATCTTTATATTAGAAATCTTACTAGATATCTTTACAAAATCTCTTGTTCCACACCCAAAGATACTGGGAAAATAAAAATAGGTTAAAACATTTACTTTTTCATTATTAAATTAAATTATATCCATTCGCAGTCATAGACGAAAAATTCTGAAGTGGATGCATTTATGACATATAACCCTTTAAAGAATCAGATTTATTTTTTTGAACAGTTTTTTAATAAAATTGAAATTATGTACTGTTTGAATTATGTTCAATAAGTTTTTATCCTGTTTTAGTTAACTTTTATTTAACTTATATACAAATTTAGCCCATTGATGTTGTATTATGATGAAACAATGTTCAAAACAATCCTCCTATTTATAGCTGGAGCTATCGAGAGCAGCCTAATATACATCGCTGCTATTAGCGTTCACTTTATTAATTTTGAAAAAAAAAAACGAAAATAAATTCAAACAGTAATGAACAGCAAATAACACGTACATCTGGATCAATCTTTTAGGTAGCAAATAGCATCGAACCAGAGTTTCTAAAATAACATGAACACCAATAGATTGATTGTGGAAAGTTGTACGATATCGCAAGTGAACTTATTTACAAGGTAATCCAAAATATAAGGAAGGTTATAATACAAGATGCTCATTTTAATCAAGAAATAAAAATAAACTTAAACACAAATCGTACCTTCTTAAGATACAGATATTAGCTCTAGAATAATACAATTTAGTCCAAAATTCTCTTTTTAATCAAGATTTAAATAACTTAATTACGAGTTAACTCCTGCATTCTTAAGATACAGATATTAGCTCTGAATAAAAAAAAATACTCCTTTTTAAAACCAAACACTCGTTTTTAAAACCAAATACTCGCTTTAATCACGAATTAAATAACTTAATTACAAGTTAACTCATGTGTTCTTAATATACAGATATTAGCCCTAGAATGATACAAGATAATCCAAAATACTCATTTTAATCAAGAATTTAAAAAAAAAAAAAAATTTAAGCAGGAGTTAACTCGTGGATTATTAAGATACATATGTGAGATACGAATATATTAGGGATAAAACCGTTAAGTATTTTAAAACACGTCACTTGTTAAAATGTCACTATAAAACAACTACCATACTCCCTAAACATAATTTCTAACAAATACACAAATACTTCTATTTATAATGCACGATAAAATTAAGGCAACACTTATTTAAAATACATGGAGTCTGTAAATAACTTGATCTGCTTGAGGAAAAGGCAAACAGTCATTCTGTTACATGGACGGAAGAACAGCACCAGAGTCGCAAAAATCACACGCATCAGCTCAATTCAAACTCTATTTGACATCAGTGTTAGAAGAGAGAAAACCAAAAAAAAAAAAAAATTTCAGCATCATAAAATCCACATAGCAAACAATCCCGATGCGCGACTGGGGACTCCAACATTCCCCTCTAAACCTCCCGAACGGAAGAGAAAAGGGTTTTTTTTTTCTTTTTCCTTTCTTTCTTTTTTTCATTCTTTTTTACTATTTTCTAAACCGTGCCATTCTCATTTGTCAATACGCGGAATCTAAAATAAATAAATAAAAAATTCAGTACACGACAATAAAAGCGAAACTGTAAACCATCACCGTGTTCGAAGAAAACGGAAATTCCTTCTCGTAAAATTTGAGTTTGATGGATTTCGAACTACTATCTTGGGAACCATTCAATGAAATCAAACCTTTTTTTTTTTTTCTTTTTGCTTCTCTTTTCAATCTAAAACCACACTTTCCTCCCCCACTTTCCAATCATGTAGATGGATATTTTTAACTATGCAAAATGTTCTTCGATTATTAAACAATTCAAAATTTAAAAAAAAAAAAAAAAAAAAAAAAAAAAAAAACTTATTCGAAAATAAATTCGAAATTATTAGATAAAGATGGATGGCATTCCGTTACGAGAATCGTTATCTGATTTTCGTTTACCTGGAATGTTTAAATGTTTAATGTAAAAAGAGACTTTAATGTTTTTAGTTTCGACGCTATAAAAATAGTTATTTTTGTCAAATTGCATTAAGACGTTCTGGGACATTTTGATTAGGAAAGCAATCGAATTAGAATGCGAGAGAAAGAGAAGATTAGATTTTATCTCGTGTTCAAGGTTTCTTTTGTTAATTATTGTTAAAAGATAAGTACGACAAACTGCAATTAAAGTCGACACATTATTAGAATGTATTAGCCAGACAAACTGTAACAAAACAATTTTGTATATTACAATATATTTCTTAGATTTTTGAAACATTCCTTACCATCCTTTCTTCGATTAAATCATATATTTATTTTACACAAAGCATTTATTAATATGAACTTGACAATAGTTACATAATGTTTGTAATTGAAAATTTTATTTCTGTTGTTTTGTTGTTTATTTGTTTCTTATCCTACTTGGTTGACAGCTACATCTAGACCAAGTCCATGAACCCGTGTATTCTCACGGAGGGGGAGGGGACTCCTTGTGGTGATGGAACATCCCTAAGCAGAAGTTTGACTTGGTTTCGTGACAATGAATGAAGGACATTGCATTCCTGGTGAACTTTTAGGAGTAACTACTCCGCATTTGAGTATCGTATGGGAGAAAGCCCGGAAAACTCCCACTGGGAACTCCATAACAAGGCAAGATGCTGAACGTCACAAACACCATCAACACTCCTCGTTTTTTGAAACAGTCTACAATAAACGTATTGAACCTCAGCTCTAATGCTCACCAGCGCCGCAAGTTTTCACTGAGCCACGAGAGAGGCATTTTATTTCTAATAGAATAAAAAGCATAATACTGAAATTTATAAATTCTATATTAAAATAAAGATGCAAGCATTACTAATATTAAAGACTTAGTACGTAATGTTTAATAAAGCATTTATTTTGTTTATATTATTGTTATAAACACATCATATTTTACAGAAGTGTCTCAATTCAAGGTCAAACGTTAAGGAAAGGTAAAATAAATGAAAAGAAACCTTTTTTTTTGAAAAGCAATGTAGGCTCGGAAAAGAAAAACAAGAATACCATTCTCGTGTTCGAAGAAAACGGAAATTCTTCTCATAAAATTTGAGTTTTATGGATTTCGAACTACTATCTTGGGAACCATTCAATGAAATCAAACCATTTTTTTTTTTTTTTTTTTTTTCTTGTCCAGCTTTTTGCAATCTAAAACCACACTTTCCACCCACACTCATGTGGGTGGATATTTTTAACTATGCAAAATGTTCGATTATTAAACAATTCAAAATTTAAAACTAGAAAAAAAAAAAGAACTTATTCGAAAATTTAATTCCAACTATTAGATAAACACGGTTTGGTATTATCTCTACGTGAATCGCTATCTGATTTTCGTTTAAACTGAAATGTTTAAATGTTTAAAAAAAGACTTAATATTTTTACTTCCAACTCTATAAAAATAGTTATTTTGTCAAAGTGCATTAAGACGTTCTGTAACATTTTTTCAGGAAAGCAATTGAATTAGAATGCGAGAGAAACAGATGATTGAATTTTTTTCTCGTGTACATGGTTTCTTTTTTTTTCAGTTATTGTTAAAAGATAAGTACAACAAACTACAATTAAAGTCGACATATTATAAGAAGGAATTAGCAAAACAAACTATAACAAAATAATTTTATAACATGTATTTTAAAGATACAGATATTAGTCCTAGAATAATACAAGGTACGAACATTAGCCCAAAATACTGTTTTAAATCAAATAGGAATTAAATATATTCCTTCACGAGTTAACTCGTACGTTCTTAAGATCTTATAGATATTAGCTCTAGAATAATACAAGGTAGTCCAAAATACTCGTTTTAAACATGACTTAAAAACAACTGAAGCACGATTTAACTCGTGTGTTTTTAAGATAAATATATTTGCTCTAGAACTCCGAAATACTCGATAACAAGAATTAAAAAATAACAAAAATATAGACAATTTTAAAAATAATAATAACAAGGTAGTCCAAAATACTCATTTTAATCAAGAAATAAAACAATTTAAGCACGAGTTAACTCATGAGTTATCAAGATACATATATGGGATACGAATGAATATATTCGGAATACTTCGTTATATCTTTAAAAACACGTCATTTATTACAATCCTCACTGTGAAACAACCACCATACTCACTTAAATATCATTTCTAACAAATACACAAATACTTCTATTTATAATGCACGATAAAATTAAGGCAACGCGTATTTAAAATACATCGAGCCTGTAAATAACTTTATCTGCTTGAGGGAAGGGCAAACAGTCCTTCTGTTGCATCGACGGAAGAACTGCACCAGAGTCGCAGAAATACGTCCCATTCGGCCATCAGGTCCAAGAGAGTCCAACTCTATTTGATCAGTTCAGAATACTCGAAAAAATTTAAACAATTTAAGCACCAGAATTAACCATCGAGTGTCTGAGGTACAATATTAGATATAGAATAATACAAGGACTCCAAAATCACGTTTACAACCTCAAGAACAATTTAAAAGGAGTTAACTCGTGTGTTTTTACAAACATGGGATACGAATATTTTCCGGATAATCGGCTAAGTTTTAAAAGCAAGTCATTTTTACAATTGTCACTATTAAACAACCACTATATTCGCTTAAACAATAATTCAAACAAATACAAAAAAAACTTATAATGCACGTGTAAAATTAACGCAACGCGTATTTAAAATATATGAGTCTGTAAATAACTTTATGCGCTTGAGAGAAAAGGCAAACAGTCCTTTTGTTGCATCGACGGAAGGACGGCACTAGAGTCGCACAAATCACACGCATCAGCTCCATTCAAACTCTATTTGTCATCAGTGTTAGAAGAGGGAAAAACCCAATTTCAGCACCAAAAATCCACATTTAAAACAATCCCGATGCGCGACTGGGGACTCCAACATTCCCCTCTAAACCTCCCGAATCGGAAGAGAAAAGGGTTTTCTTTTTTTTTTTTTGCTTATTTCACTTTAAAAAAAAAAGAGAGACCTTAATTTTTTAGTTTCGAACCGCGCCATTCTCATTTGTCAATACGCGAATTTAAAATAAAAAATTAAAAAAATTCAATACATTTACAATAAAAGAGAAACTGTAAACCATCCCGTGTGTGCACAGAAAACGGAAATTCCTTCTCGTAAAATTTGAGTTTTATGGATTTCGAACTACTATCTTGGGAACCATTCAATGAAATCACAAACTTTTTTTCTTTTTTTTTAAGACTCTTTCCAATCTAAAACCGTATTTTCCTCCCCCACTTTCCAATCATGTTTAAGATGTTTTTAACTATGCAAAATGTTCTTCGATTATTTAAAAAATTCCAAAATATAAAACTAAAAATAAAAAACTCATTATTCGAAAATAAATACAACTATTAGATAAACACGGTTTGGTATTATCTCTACTGGAATCGATATCTGATTTTTCGTTTAACATCAAATGTTTAAATGTTTAATGTAAAAAAGAGACTTTAATGTTTTTAGTTCCACGCTATAAAAATAGTTATTTTGCCAAATTGCATAAAGACGTTCTGCAACATTTTGATTAGGAAAGCAATCGAATTAGAAAGCGAGAGAAAGAGATGATCAGATTTTATCTCGTGTACACGGTTTCTTTTTTTATTGTTAAAAATATAAGTACGACAAACCAATTAAAGTCCCCGATTGTTAGAATGAATTAGCCAGACAAACGATAATAAAATAATTTTATAACTCGTGTGTTCTTAAGATACAGATATTAACCCTAGAATAATACAAAATTTTCATTTCAAAAACTCATTTTAATCAAGATTTAAATACCTTCTCCAGTGAACTCGTACGTTTTTAAGATACAGACATTGCTTAGAATTCCGAACCATAGTCAAAAACTCATTTAATCAAGAATTAAATAACCCGTAACCTGTGGCACGAGTTAAATCTTGCTTTCTTAAGATACGGATATTATCCCTAGAATAAAGAAGTAGTACCAAAATAATCACGATTTAAGCTATTGAAAAATTAAAAAGATCTTCAGCACGAGTTAATTCGGGCCTTGTTACAAATGGGAACGATATTCCTGATAATCCGTTAAGTATTTAAAAAACGTCATATATGATACAATTGTCACTATTAAACAACCACTATATTCATTTAAACAATATTTCAACAAATACACAAATTTCTATTTATAACGCACGTTAAAATTAACCAACGCTTATTTAAAATACATGGTCTGTAAATAACTATCTGCTTTAGGGAAAAGGCAAACAGTCCTTCTGTTGCATCGACGGAAGAACAGGACTAGAGTTGCAAAAATCACACGCATCAGCTCAATTCAAACTCTGTTTGCCATCAGTGTTAGAAGAGAGGAAAAAAACCCAATTTCAGCACCATCAAATCCACATCGCAAACAATCCCGATGCGCGACTGGGGACTCCAACATTCCCCTCTAAACCTCCCAAACGGAAGCGAAAAGGGGTTTTTCTTTCTTTCTTTTTCTTCCTCACTTTTTTACAATACGCGGAATCTATTTGCAATAAAAAATAAAAAAATTAAAAAATCAATACACGGCAACAAAAAAAGAGAAACTGTAAACCATCCCCGTGTTCGAAGAAAACGGAAATTCCTTCTCGTAAAATTTGAAGAGCATTGATTTCGAACTACTATCTTGGGAACCATTCAATGAAATAAAACCCCTTTTTTTCTTCTTTTTGTTCAGCTTTTCCAATCTAAAAAAACACACTTTCGACCCACACTTTTCTAATCACATGGATATTTTTAACTATGCAAAATGTTCTTGGATTATTAAGAGAATTCCAAAATTTAAAACTGAAAAAAAAAAAAAAAAGCTTGTTGGAAAATAAAATTCGAACTATTATGGATTTATCTCTACGAGAATCGTTATCTGATATTCGTTTAACTCAAACGTTTAAATGTTTAATGTAAAAAAAGAGACTTTATGTTTTTAGTTTTGATGCAATAACAATAGTTATTTTGTCCAATTGCATTAAGACGTTCTGCAACATTTTGACTAGGAAAAATTGAATTAGAATGCGAGAGAAAGAGATGATTAGATTTTATCAACGAAATAAACAAGGTTTCTTTTTTTTCAGTTATTTTTATAAGATAGGTACGACAAACTGCAATTAAAGTCGACGTATCCAATCATTAGAATGAATTTTTAGACAAACTGTAGCAAAATAATTTTTGTATGCTACAATAGATTTCTTAGATTTTGGGGGAGCTCATTAAAAAAAGCATTTCTTCAAATAAATCTGAAATCTTCTTCACTAAAAGTATTTATTAATATTAACTTGACAATAGTTACACAATCTTTGTAATTGAAAATTTTATTTCTGTTGCTTTGTTTGTTTTTTATCCCATTTGGTGGACAGTTACATCTAAAACGAGTCCATGAAAATGTTTTTAGTATCGTAAATTCTAATGGGAGGCAGGTGTAGTTTCTGTTGTAGGAAGCACCCGTAAGTAGAAGTCTAATTAGCACTATTTCGATGAAGAAGAAGGAGGGCAGTGTCTTCTGGGAGGTCTTTAAAAAGGTGGAACTATGTTTTGGTACTGAAGGATATTGAGTCAGATGTTTCTAAAATAACATGAAACCAAAATGGAATGACTGCTCGAGTGAACTTATTTAAATGTAGTCCAAAATACTCGATTTAATCAAGAATTAAAAAATAAGCAAGAGTTCACTCTGCGTTCTTAAGAACTCAGATATTAGCCCTAGAATAATACAAGGTAGTCCAGAATACTCGTTTTAAACATGAATTAAAAACGCACGAATTAACTCTTGATTCTTAACATACATATATTAGCTCTAGATTAATACGAATTAGCCAAATTCACTTTACTCAATAATTAAAAAACAATTTAAGCACGTCAAAATTGAAGGATAAGTTATTAGTTAAAGTTAAATTTAAGTTATTAGCTCGTGATTTATTAAGATACATATATGGGATACGAATATATTAGGGATAATCTGTTAAGTAACTAGAAACACGTCATTTGTTACAATTGTCACTATTAAACAACCACCATATTCGCTTAAACAACATTTATAACAAATAAACAAATACTTCTATTTATATTGCAGGATAAAATTAAGGCAACGCTTATTTAAAATACATGGAGTCTATAAATAACTTGATCTGTTTGAGGGAAAAGGCAAACAATCAATCTGTTGTATTGACGGAAGAAGAGCACTAGAGTCGTAAAAATCACACGCATCAGCTCCATTCAAACTCTATTTGACATCAGTGTCAGAAGCTAGAGAAAAAAACCAATTTCTGCACCATAAAAATCCACATCGCAAACAATCCCGATGCGCGACTGGGGACTCCAACATTCCCCTAAACCTCCCAAACGGATTTGTTTTTCCTTTCTTTCTTACTTTATTTTTTTCTTCCTTCTTTTAACTGTTTTCTTTGTCAATACGCGGAATCTAAAATAAAAAAAAATAAAAAAAATTCAATACAGGACAATAAAACAAAAACTGTAAACCATCCCCTCGTGTTCGAAGAAAACGGAAATTCCTTCTCGTTAAATTTGAGTTTTATGGATTTCGAACTACTATCTTGGGAACCATTCAACGAAATCAAACCCTTTTTTTTTTTTTTTTGTCCAGCTTTTCCAATCTAAAACCACACTTTCCAATCATGTGGGTGGATATTTTTAACTATGCAAAATGTTCTTCGATTATTAAAGAATTCCAAAATGTAAAACTAGATAAAAAAAAAAAAAGAACCTATTCGAAAATAAATACGAACTATTAGATAAACATGGATGCATTATCTCTACGAGATTCGTTATCGACATCGTGCTGACTTTCGGTAAACTCAAATGTTTATATGCTTGATGCAAAAAAAGACTTTAATGTTTTTAGTATCGACGCTGTAAAATACTTATTTTGTCAAATTGCATTAAGACGTCTGCAACATTTTGATTAGGGAAAGCAATCGAATTAGAATGCGAGAGAAAGAGATGATTAGATTTTATCTCGTGTACACGGTTTCCTTTTTCTAGTTATTGTTAAAAGATAAGTACGACAAACTACAATTAAAGTCGACATATTATTAGAATGAATTAGCCAGACAAACTGTAACAAAATAATTTTATAACTTGTCTGTTAGAACACAGTTATTATCCCTTGAATAATACAAAAATAGTTCGAAACACTCTTTTTAGTCAAGAATTAAATACCTTCACGACTTAACTCGCACTTTTTTTAAGATACAGATATTAGCCCTAGAATAAAACAAGGTAATCCAAGATACTCGTTTTAATCAAGAATTAAAAAATAACAAGCACGAATTAACATATGTTCTTAAGATACAAACATAGTATACGAATATATTCGGGATAATCCATTAAGTATTTAAAAACCCGCTATTTGTTTCACTATTGAACAACCGCCATACTCACTTAAACATCATTTCTAACAAATACAAAAATACTTCTATTTAAAATTATTATTATTATTTTTTT
Organism: Caerostris extrusa; assembly: GCA_021605095.1. NCBI lineage: Eukaryota > Metazoa > Arthropoda > Arachnida > Araneae > Araneidae > Caerostris > Caerostris extrusa. The sequence continues at coordinate 47,969 of BPLR01019294.1, read as the reverse complement.
GTTGCACGATAAAGTTAACGCAACGCTTATTTAAAATACATTGAGTCTGTAAATAACTTTATGTGCTTGAGGGAGAAGGCAAACAGTCCTTCTGTTGCATCGACGGAAGAACAGCACTAGAAGTCGTAGAAATCACACGCATCAGCTCAATTCAAACTCTATTTGTCATCAATGTTAGAAGAGAGGGAAAAAAGCCAATTTCAGCACCATAAAAATCCACATCGTAAAAATCCCGATGCGCGGCTGGGGACTTCAACATTCCCCTCTAAACCTCCCGAATGGAAGAGAAAAGGGGCTTTCTTTCTTTTCTTTTTTCCTTTTTTTTTTATTTTCTTCCTTCTTTTTACTGTTTTCAAAACCGTGATATTCTCATTTGTCAATACAAGGAACCTAAAATAAATTATAAAAAATTCAATACACGACAATAAAAAAAAACAAGAAACCATCCCGTGTTCGGAGAAAACGGAAATTCCTTCTCGTAAAGTTTGAGTTTTATGGATTTCGAACTACTGTCTTGGGAACCATTCAATGAAATCAAACATTTTTTTTTCTTTTTTTCGTGTTCAGCTTTCCCAATCTAAAACCATTTTCCAATCATGTGAGTGGATATTTTTAACTGTGTAAAATAATTCTTTGATTATTAAAAAAATTTCCAAAATTTAAGACTAGAGAAAAAAAAAGAACTTATTGAAAATAAATTCGAACTATTAGATATACATGGATGGCATTATCTCTATGAGAATCTCTATCGGTATCTTGGCTGATTTTTCGTTTATCTCAAATGTTCAAATGTTTAATGTAAAAAAAGGACAAAAAGGGATGTTTTTAGTTTCGACGCTATAAAAATAGTTATTTTGTCAAATTGCATTAAGGCGTTCTGCAACATTTTCATTAGGAAAGCAATTGAATTAGAATGCGAGAGAAAGAGATGATTAGATTTTATCTCGTGTACACGGTTTCTTTTTTTTTTCAGTTATTGTTAAAAGATAAGTACGACAAACTGAAATTAAAGTCGACCTATTATTAAAATGAATTAGCCAGACAAACTAAAATAAAATAATGAAAAGGGACAAATGAAAAGTATAAGCAGAAAACAAGAAAAGTTGAGGAAATGAAAAAAAGGTATTTATTTACATAACAATTACTGTAAGTGCTCAAATGTCGATACCAACATCGATACAGGCTTAGCATCGTCTACTAAATGATTGGCGTACCTTTTCGAAGATGGCAGGTGTTTCTTTGAACAGTTGCATCAGCGACTCATTGTTTTGCAACGAGGTCCACATCAGAGTCAATTGGTGTCTCGTAGATTAGTATCTTGAAATGACCCCATAAGAAAAAAATCAATACTGAATAACGCAAGTAAACATGTTGGCCAGGCGATTGGTCCACCTTACCAATACATTGAGAGCTAAACGTGACATGGAGGTAATTACGTACGTTAGTGCAGAAATGGACTGGAGCTTTGTGGTGCTGAAATCACATGGCATTTCGAAAGGCAGCTGGAACATTATTATCATGTAATTCGGATAATACCATAGAGTAGTAATAAAATAAAGCCCGTCCCCCTATTCTAAAGGAACAATTATTTTTCTCCTGCTCTCATTTATTAAGAAGACGTTACGAAACGATTCTGAAAATTCCCAGAAATACCTGAAATCCTTCTTTTCAAGTCATACATTTATTGATCTATATGCTAACATGTAAACAGATACAAGAAATGTTATTTTGCTTATAACTATCATCATTTCGCATGAAATACAACAAGACATTTACAAAAAGTTCACATAAATAAATAATTTATTTTTTAATCCTCTTGGATGGAAAATAGACAACATTTATTCCTAGAATATAAATGCAAAATTTTTAGAAAAATTAAATTTGCATTCATTTACAACTAAAAAAAAAAAGGAACCATTTAAAAAAAAAATAGTTCCACATTAATAGACCTTTTTCTCTCTTCGCGCCAACAGCACATACTTGTAATATCCAACAGTTGTGCCAAAAATCGCCAAGCTATCGTCGTATATGTTAAACTACAAAATGAAAGTCATATGAGGTGTATGATCGTATATGATCAGGTGATGCCTATGTTTGGCCTAAACTGACAATCCAGATGCAAGCTATTATATTAATGGATAACACCTGTTTCAGAAAGAAGAGGTACGTTGTGCCGTTGTGGTGGTAGCAAGTATGGGCCAATAAAGAAATCATTTACAATACCCGCCGCTCTGAAATACACGTGGGCGTGTATCATGAGGATTAGCGCTGGCCCTCACATGGGAGTTGCGCTAATTAAAACTTCATCGAGCGTAAAGGTAGCTTTATATCTGTGAAAAGGGCATTTGCAGAGAAGTTCGAAGTCTTCTTACTGTCTTCTTCTGATTTTTCTTCTGAGATCTGTTTGTTGTTTCTTATCCCACTTGGCTGGACAAGCCCACGATCCCATACGTACTCACGATTGAAGGGGAAGGAAGCAGCTTCTGTTGTGAGGGAGCACCCGTAGGTAGAAGTCTGACTTTTGGCTCCGTGTCGCTCTTACAGTCATAGGAGACCGGGACCTACAAATATCCATGGCACCGCCGGGATTCGAACCCGAAACCTTTGGCTCCGAGCGCCAGACGCTAGACACTCGTCCATTCAGGTCCCAAATTTTGTGAATGCCAACGGCACGCGGTGTTCCCAGGTGGTCACCCACCCAAGTACTGACCGCGCCCAATGATGCTTGACTTCGGTGATGTAACGAGAACCGGTATATTCAGCATGGTACGTTGGCTTCTGAGATATTCTAGTGATATGAGTACAATATGATGCGTTTTCGCATCGGACGGATTTAAACACAACGGTGTAATAGAAGAGAAAGGTAAATTCGAATGGAGTTTAATTGCATTAAAAATTATTTTATTTTCTAATAATTAATAATTTAAATTACATATATAGTAAGAAAAATTAGAGAAAAATATCCCACAATAACAAACTTTTTTCTTTCAAATTTGCCCCTTATAAGAAATCTGTTCGTCACCCACTTTAAGAACGGACGCCTGTCTTACCACCTATTTCGTAGGAGTGTTACGCATAATTAAAATGATGTGTTGTTCACTATCATTTATTGCTTATTTTTGAATCTGTTTTCTCATATTTGTGATATAATGTTTTTTTGTTAAAATATATTCATTATAAATTATTCCATTTTAATTTTTAATGCATCGTATTTCTTATAGTTCGGATTTAATAGTTTATTTTATGACGTTTTCGTAACATGGAATATTAAATGGTTATTTGTTTGAATTTCTCGCATATAGATCTATCTTAATTGGTACTGAGATATCAAAAATCAAATGGCCTGAATTCTTATTTTTTTTAGTGTTATGTTTTTCTTCAACATGTTTTGTCGAAGTAAAATACACTGTGTGTAGCTACAGATGTTAAGAAATGCCGCATTATATCTTCCAATCTGGAATAAATAAGAAAGTTAGGAAAAACGTATTGTAATATTTCAGTGTTCGCTTTTTTTAATGGGATACAACTAAAACATATTCTATGTTCTGAAAATTACTTCGCAATTTAAAAAAAGAACTTATTTTTATTATGTATACTTATTTTTAACTAAACATAACATAATGCTTTTAACATTATCATTATTTTAGTTCTAAACTTATGATTCCTTCTAGAATTAAAAATAAATATAAAATTACAGAACTAAATGTCGACATAAAAATAGCTACTACTCTCACAAGATTAAGAATAAAGAGACATAAAAAATATGAAAATGTGTGCTGATGGTGTTAAACAATACCAAAAATGTGGCAACTGCCCTGATGTCGAGCTGACTCCTCATCATGCCTTTGGTTGCCCAGTTCTTGCAGCCGCCATGCATTGTTTGGACCATCCCTCGGAAAGGATTTATACTCCGAGCGGGCAATCAGCATAGCCAATATTATTCGGGAACACCACGATATTTGATTTTCTTGTACTCTTCAGATGACACGTTAACAACAACATCAACATCACTTTAGTAAATAAATATGAATATCTGCAAAAATAAAACAACAATTAAAAATATTTTTAAATTTTTTTTACTTTTAAAAAATACGGAATTTCTGAAGGAAATCTGATTTTTAGCTTAATTCCTGAAACCATAAATAAATAATAAATTAATGGTGAATTATAACTAATAATATATTTCATCCTAATCAATTAAAAGACTTGGAGGACCAAAAAATCTTGATTGTCAGTCGAGCAGTCAAACTTAGTGATTTACAGTGTTAATTAAATTCATCGATATCACTAATAAGTAAAAAACAAAATAAAATTCCTTCACCTGATTTTTAAAAAAAAATTATTCTTTTCTGTATGAATATGCCTTTATTCATTTACTCATGCATTTTCCTGTTGGAGAATCTTAGAAAATTCATGAAATGAGACAATACTTTAGATGAAAATACCATTTTATGGAAAGGATTTTGAAATAAAAGAAAGAAAAGAATTTCAATGTAGGAAAACGTAAAGTAAAGCTTTAAAGTAAAAGCTTATCGTCGATTTTGATGGTTGAGTTCGCTATAACAGCATGTATATTATATAGCCTAGTAAGAATTCCAAATAGATATGTCATAAAAGAAAACAGGGAACGAACTGAACCTGAAAATCCTTTATATATCTTTTACTATAAAATAATTGCACTTTAAAAAATTTATCGAAAGAACTGTGGGCAGTTAGAATGCAAAGTGGCAATGCTAACGAATGATTAATTTCACACTTTTTTAATTTGATACGTTAGGGGAATATTAATGTGAAGTCAATGAAAAAGTAAACACAAAATATTTTTAAAAATCTGCAAATATCGGGTTGTAGAGTACCATTATATATTTTTATTATTAATATCTAGTAATTTTGGTAATTTAACGTTGGTAACAAAAAGTAAAAAAAAAGCTTTGAAAATATTTATTTTGAAACCTATGAGATCTGGGAAAACTGCGGCCAGAAATAAACAAACTTAATTTTTTGTTGTATAATCGGAACCGACTAATTATCCGTCGGTAAAGAAAGTAATTAAATTGCTAGTAATTATATTTGGTGTAGGAGAATACTGGTTCTAATATGGTGCTGATTCGAATCAACACAACGATATCCATCCAGAAAATAAGAGAAACAATGAGCATCGCTAAAGAAAGCATGCAAAGAACACTGGTAGAATATGCTGTAGATTCGAATTTGGTGTGATATCCATCCAGAAACGAGGAGAAACTATGGGCAATGCATCAAATGTATCTCTTTTTGACAGCCAGGCTGCATAGGGAGAGCATTCTGGATTTTCTCCCATATAACATGAAAGTGAAAGCAGTTACCCCTGAATGTCTTTTAAAAATTATTATTATCTGTCGTTGGATTATAAATGATAAACATAAGTGATACTCTGATATATAAAAATATGTTAGAGCCTTAACACAAATATTCTAAAGAAGCAAGTTCATGCACACTATCTAATCACCCGTTCTATAAAAATTTTTACTGATAAAATAATGTATGAAAAAGTCACAGGAACTTTTATAAGACTATCAAAATACTCCAGAACTCCGGGGATTCGATATTTTAACATTAAATAATGTTGAAGGGCTTTCAAAATATTCTTTACTCTTCTACAAGGATGTACAAAGCTCTTCCACCACTGAAAGAACTCTCAAAAGCCCTCATAGGTTTTTTTTTCTTCTATAGAATCGATATGCGATAAGCAGCCAGATAAATTCAATGCAAATCTGAGTCTCACGTCTTCTGCAAAATCCCCGAACGCTTTAATCTGCCCAGTCCATCGAAATCGATACTACAGAACGTGACCGAAGTAGCCCCTAAGAAAGCTAGCCCGAATAATGCTCTGTCCCCCCATCTAGGACCTCTAGTCCACTGAAATCTCTCAAAAACAGTAAAAAAAATACTATATAAGATTTTGTTCATCCTTCATAAAACATGCCAACATTTCTTGCTTTTGGAAATAAAAGAGAATACATAAAGCAGAGGATTTGGTGAAGATAAAATACAGAACTGTGTTGACACTGAGAAGTGTGGGATTAAAGGAATGATAAAGAACAGAATCTAAAAAGACAAAAAAAAAAAAAATCGAGGTTTTTTTTTTTTTTTCGTCGAAGTACTTTTAGAAAAGGATTTGGAATCCCTCTATATTTATTCTCATTGATAAATAATAGATTTGATTCGTTACGAATCGGTTTATCATGAAACAAACTTTATTACAAATTTATTCACCAATCTATTGTGAAACAGACTTTAATTCAAATTAATTCATTGATTTGTGGTGAAACTTGTTGAAAAGTGTTGATTCGAAAGTGGTGTGGTATCCATCCAGAAACTAGGAGAAATAATGGGTATCGCTAAAGAAAACAATTGGCAGACAGGAGAACATTGGTTCAAATATTATATTGATTAGAATGTGGTGTGATATCCATCCAGAAACGAGGGAGAAACAATGGGCAATGTGTCGAATGTATCTCTCATCAACAGCAACGGATGGTGGAAGTTGTCAGTATTTCTTCCCATATAACACAAAAGTGGACGCAGTTACCCCTGAATGTCCTTCAAAAGTTATTATTATCTGTCGTTGGATTATGAGTGATAAACATAAATGAGACCCTGTTATATAAAATTATATTGGAGCCATAACTCAAATATTCTACAGACGTAAATTTATGCACATTATCTAATCAATCGTTCTATAAAATTATGTACTGAAAAAAATAATGTATAAAAATGTCACAGGAACTTTTATAAGTCCATCAAAAAACTCCAGAACTTTGGGAGATTCGATATATTTTTAACATTAAATAATGTTGAAGGACTTTACTCTTCTACAAGGATATACAAAGCGCTTCCACCATTGAAAGAACTCTCAAAGCCCTCATATTTTTCCCTATAGAATCGATATGCGATAAGCAGCCAGATAAATTCAATGCAAATCTGAGTCTCACGTCTTCTGCAAAATCCCCGAACGCTTTAATCTGCCCAGTCCATCGAAATCGATACTACAGAACGTGACCGAAGTAGCCCCTAAGAAACCTAGCCCGAATAATGCTCTGTCCCCATCTAGGACCTCTAGTGCACTGAAATCTCTCAAAAACAGTAAAAAAATACTATATAAGATTTTATTCATCCTTCATAAAAAACGCCAACATTTCTTGCTTTTTGGAAATAAAGAGAATACATAAAGCAGAGGATTTGGTGTTCTAAATTGTGCTTGAAGATAAAATACAGAACTGTGTTGTCACTGAGAAGTGCGGGATTAAAGGAATGATAAAGAACAGAATCTAAAAAGGCATAAAAAAATTCAGGATTTTTTTGTCAAAGTACTTTTAGAAAAGGAATCCTCTGTATTATTTTTCGAATCCTCTATATTTATTCTCATTGATAAATAATAGATTTGATTCATTACAAATCGATTTATCATAAAACAAACTTTAAATCAAATTAATTCCCCGATTTATTGTGAAACAAATTTTAATTCAAATTAATTCATTGATTTATTGCAAAACACACTTTTATTCAAATTAATTCATCGATTTTTTGTGAAAAGCTTAATTAAAATTCATTCGTCTATAACCGACAATCTAAATGTTTTCAAATGAAAATTTTGATTAAAATGCTGTTACTTTATGATTATAAATATTGATGTTGTTACTTTATGATTACAGATGCTGATGTTATTACTTTATTATTGCAGGTGTTGATGTTTTTACTTTATTTAATTACTTGATGATATAAGTGTTTCATTTTCTTTTTACTCGTAATATGAAAAAAAAGGAATAATTTAACTTAATAAACTATAACTGAATTTATAAGTCTTTCTATCAATTTAAACGCTACAGTGTAATCAGCTACAGCGGAACAGAAAATCGAAATATAAACGTTCGGTTTCATCATTTGCGTTGATTACATCATTGGCGAATTGGCTAGCGCTCTGGCCTTTGCTACCACAGGCTTTTTAGGTTCGAATCGCGGCGGAATCATAAATGTTTGTTGGTGGTTCGGAATTCACATTTAACTGTAGGGTCCCTGTCAAATTAGCATAAAGTGTGCAAAGCATGACAGTATTGAGGCAAACCGAAATAAAATAATCTTAGCTTTAAATGTAGTTTTATGCTAACTAAAATTATAAATGATACGCTAGAATTTTATGAACAAAAAGCAATTGCTCGTTATGTTTTTATATTTATCTGTTCTAAAACAAAAAAAAAAAAAATTTATTTTAGAACAGATAGTTTTATGCAAAAGTAATTAATATTGCCAAAATGTCTCAGAAATGTAAAAAATTATTGTAAAATTCGTGTAAAAAAACGCACAAAAAATGCTATTATAATGTTATGGAGACTTTATAATATTTTTTCAAAATCTTTTAATCTTTTATTAAAAGGAAATTTATCGAGTGTAAAAAAAAACGGAACCGTTAAAAATACCGTTAACAGTAAAAAGAAAATCAAAAATTTAACAGAACTTTCATAATGATGATAAATAATTTCGTCTTTAAATATTTTAAAAATTATATATTTTCTTCGACTAAAATATAAAAACATTGCATAAAGAATAATTGAAAATACATTGATGAAAATATTAATTTAATTAATATTCATTTATATTTTAGAATGATAAAATAAATAATTATTCAATCAAATCATTATTCCCAATTTAAAACATTTTCAAAATATTCTGCAACAGAACAACTCAAAACGCTAGCAGTAAACTTAATAGTTTCTTAATTGTGTTTGAAAAGATTCATTGTAGATTCTGTTAATACAAATGCGTCAAAGTTTTTAGAATTTTCAATTACCCAGGGGTGTTAATTAATTTAAAGTAATTACTTTTAGATCAACATTAATCAAATAACTTAGTCAATGACAATGTATTTTAGTACAATTGAAACGAATTCCGAGACGTAGAGTTGTCTTCAGAAACGTCTTAATTGCAAATGATTCATTTAAGAATTAAAATGTGTTTATTATTATTTAAAAAGTTTATTATAACCATTATTATTATAAGATTAAAACTATACTGATAATTATTTTCACGGTATAGTTATTATAAAATTGTAATATTATGTTTTACTGATATTGTAATTTACAATACATTAAAAGTATTGACTAAAATAATTTCATTTTATATGTTCTATTCTACAAATTAAAATGAATTATTATATCATATTTAAAAGGAACTAATGCAAAAAGGATTTTAAATTTTAAATAATACGAAAAGGCCGTTATGTATAATTAAGAAATATAAATAACGCAAGAAATTGACTTTTTTTTTAGAAACACAAAAAGTTTGTAAGACAAAGCCATTAAAAATGGCTTTTGCTGTAAATAAATGCTCACGTTTGTCTTAGTTAATCCCATTAAAAAAGATACCAAAAAATATAAAAATAGTTGATAAATTGATTCAAGATCCAAAGTGTGCATAATCTGCTGTAATGGAACTGAAAAATCATTAAATATGCACAGATCAAGAAAATGTGCAACTATACAAGATCAAGGTGAGAAGTCTTCAAACAACCCAAACGAAACAATTATAGTTTTTAAAAGATGGCTTTATGACAGAAATAGGTACCCTCAAGAGCTCATATCTATCTATCTATATATATATATATATATAGCGAATATTATAATTTTGACATTAACGACATTAGAATTGTTGATAGCTTGAATCTTAGAGATAATATGGCTAAAGGAACAAAATTCAGACCTATTTTCAAACTTAATATTAAAGAAATGTATTAGACCACATATATACATTCTGTTTGAAAACATCTGCCTTCAACTCCATTCCCATTCCCATTATTCTTTCAGATTCACCACGTTATATAATTCTTCTTTTTTTTGTTTACTTGCCCTACAGTTACTTGTTACAGGTCAAGGCGTCTCAACAAGTTTCCTCCGATCAGACACCACAATCCGCCAACAATTGATTTTTAATGACTTGAGATCTATCTATACACAGTCTATCCATCTTGTGCGACGTCTACCTCTTTTCCTGGTATAACTATATTCGCAAAAGACACCTTTTTAACAGGGTTCATATTATCACATATAAAATATGCCCGAGCCATCTGATGCGGAAAGATTCGATGACTCTAGTAATATTGGTATTGCTTATATTTTCTATAGATTTCATGGTTAAACTAAGTTCTCCATCTATCCTTCTCTGTAACTGACCAAAAAATTTTCGAAGTATATTTCTTTCAGTAATTAAAAGTCTGTCTTCAATCTGCATTTTTAATGGCTAGTATCCATTGCCATACAACATCATAGGTTTGAGGAGAGTTGTATAAAGATTAATTTTTGTCTTGATGTTTAAGTGTTTGAGTTTAACCATTACGCCTTATTAATAAAGGCAATAAAAATCTCCAGAAAAAAATATTATTATTGCACCAATTACTAATGCCTCTATTAACTATGCATTCACCTGTAAGCTACATTATCAGAATTTACTAGACAAAAGAACCCAATAGTACTTCTACTTAAAAATCTATTAAATCTATGTATATTATCTATGTATAATAAGTAATATGTTATATTATAAAAATAATGAAACAGCGAAACAATCGCAATTTATTTTACGAAATATTCCAGTTAAATTTAAAAGCAGTATAGAGTTGCATTTTTATTTTTATAATATAACATAAAATGCAAAATATACGATAACATCTTTTTCCCTACCTTTTATGCAAAAATTTTTCGTTTCTTTCATTTTTTTGTTTTATGAGTTTTACCCTTCAAATTGCCAAAGAAATTTCCGATAAAACTAAATAAAGTGCTTGTTAGTGCGGAAACACTCTTATTTTACACTTCATTCAAGTCGGATGAATTCCCTCACATTTATTGTTAAAGAATCATTAAAGTAACTGCAACCGAAGAAATTCATGAGGCTCAAGAAGGTTTTATTCGAGTAAAAATGAAATGTACGCGTAACTGAATTGAAAATATTCTTCAGAAAGCACAAGTAGCTCGTAAGTGTAGAGATAATGTAAAGAAAAAGTATCATTTTTTGGTTTTGTTGCTAGTTTAGTTGTACAATCATAAGTAAATTTCCGCATTCTAATTTTCCTTTAGAACCCTTTTAGAATGAATTTTGATGTTATTATATCTTTAATGAACAATATATTATTTGTGAGATTTTTTAAATAATTTTATTTTATAATAAGTATTTCACAAGTGTTGGTGCATTACCTTTTTAAATTTATTTTAAATTAGTTTAAATGTTCAAAGCTTATTGTGAAGGGTATTGGGAAGGAAATACTTAAATAATATTTGATGGCCAATTAAAACTCCATATTATATGCTGTTTTCACGTTTTCTAAGTTTAATTCGTTATTTAAAATGAAATTGCATTGTTAATTTACGTAATTGCAGTTAAAATATTTAATTTTATTTATTACATTTATTATAGCTAATAAGGCCCTCTACAACTTATAAACGTACATAGTATCGCCAATTTAACAAAAAAAGGATCGATGTTGATGTTGATGTTGATGTAGATGTAGAACATATCGATGTACGACACGACGATATCGATGTAGAACAAGAAGATAGTATCGATGTTTTAAATATATCAAATTACATAAATTTAATTAACATTAACATTTCTTATTTTCTGCAATTGATCTCCATTTCTCTCAGAAACACTAAAATTATATTCTTTAACGTAGTACTGAACTTATTTTTTTTATTTCTTATTCTTTATATTCTCATATTTTTTAATGTACTTACTTACTTATTGCTGAACTTTGCAGAGGTGGAAGTAAGCATTTCTAATTGTGGAAATCGGGGCCTGATGAGCCGGGGCCGAATGTTTAGAGCTCTGGAGCACAGCGCCACAGGTTTCGGGGCCAAGTCCCGGCGGTGCTATGGATACTTGTAGTGGTTCAATATCCACTTTAAACTGTACGTCCCGGTCTAGGGCTGGCAACCCCACCCCCGTAAATAGAAACCATCTACTGTCTCGAAATCTGCCCTTAGGTACATGGCCTAAGCCCACCATGGAATTTTTGCGCCAATGAAGAAGAGAATTACTGAATCATAGCCAATTTAACAAAAAAAAAGGGTAAAGATTGTCTAACTTTAATAACAGCTGAAATGACATTGATCAAGAGTTTGGTGGATCTTTTATTAACGATAAATTATTCCTTTCTATTTCTTGTGCTCATCCATTCTTAGCACTGGAAACAAAGCGTATTTTACATTAAAAACTCGCTGGTGTTTTTGTTCATAGTGTAGAATGCTATATTGCCCATGTATAATGTTAAAATACTATCAAATTATTCCTTAACTTGTTAATTAAGACAACTTCAGAAATTGTCTTATAATTATTTTGTGTGAGTTGTATTAATTTAATTTAATTAGTTGTATTAATTTAATCAGATTAGTAGTCTTTACAAGATAATAAAAAGCCATGCAACACTATACAATAACTTTTGTTGAAAAGGTGCATGAAAAAAATAACTAATACTTAAAACAAGGCGAATTTTTTAAAAAATACCTCTGTAAAAGCCTAAACTAAAATAAAACTTTTATGCAAACCACAGATTAGTTAAAAATAAACGCAGAATATCATTTAAACACATTATGTGTAACAGTGATGATCAAATATTGAAATGAAATCGTTTAGAAGACACGAGACCGTTCGCTATAAAACGGATAAGATCTTTAAACACAGAAACCTGTTTAAAAGTATATGAGCAGCTGAATAATGGATTTAATAAAAGATATCACAATTTCTTTCCTTTGTTAAGAAATTTGAACGAGCTTAAAGTTTATCTATTGTATAAATTTGAAATTATGTCTGTTTGTTTATACAAATTCAAGGTTTTCTTCCTGGAGCTTTCGAATTTGGCGAGTAGACAAATTACGGCCAACACAAGGCCGTAGGCTATTTTAAACCACCACCACCCTCTTCCTCTGACCTCTTCTTTCTTCCGATTTTCAACTTTTAATCCCCCAATTTAATAAGAAGATTCAGATGCATCACTAACACTCTCAATCAAATGGTATTCCCATATTTCTTTTACCACCAGTGTAAAGGGTTTAAAAAGGGAGATGAGTAAGGTTTGGAGAACAAAAATTCTATATACCGTACTTTTTATATTAGTTAGATTGAGGCTTCAATATACGATGTAAAACCGTAAAATATTGTGTATCCAGAAAAAGATAGCCAAAATTTTTAATTGAAATTCATTATCTTTTTTACATGGTGCTGAATTTCGTTTTTTTTTTTTTTTCCTTACAAAAAATTAATAACAACAAATCCATTTTTGAGCTTATTATTGAATTCTTATTGTCACTTTTATCTTTATTATATCACTTCTTTTCAGATGAGCTCTGTAAATCTCGGATAATTCAGTAGTATAAAATGCCATGTGGAGTTATGTTTTGAGCTGAGATGATAACAGGCCCCGTATCATAAATGTGATTTATTTTCATGGACAAGTTTAAACTTCAGAGAAAAAAGGGATTCAGGAACTGAGAGGAACTATACAGCAGAAATTATAATGTTCAAGAAGATTTTATAAGCAGAAACGTGCTCAGCAATAAACGTGCTCAAAAATTTAAGCCTACTAGCTAACTCCCAAGTTCCCTAACAATCCATGTTGAACCAAGGCCGTCTGCTGACTGGCAGATTTCGAAACAGGATATATTTTCTTTTTTACGGGGTAGGGTTGTCAGCCTTACGCTCAATGCTCTACAGTCATATGAGACCAGGACCTATGGTTTAAAGTGGATTTATAACCCCTTAAAATATTCATGGCATCACCAGGACTCGAAAGCGAAACCTGAAAAATGAATTTGACTCGAATTCCCGCCAGAGCGCTAGTCACTCGGTCATCAAGCCTCAATTTAATCCTACAGGATGGAAAAGTTAGAAAAATATAAAAAAGAATTCGATAACAATATAATTTACAGTAGTAATAGCTATCATTACCTAATAAGTTGTTATTTTTAACTATCGAGAACTTTTGAACTGAAATGATTTTCCACTAAAATGGTAAATAGCAGATTCAATGTTGCCCATGATGCACTATAAAAGGCCGCCACACGCTAATTACATTTGCTATCTCAACTTTTGACGGAAATTCCAAGAGAGGATATTTGGATATTACCATTCAATCCTCCTTGAGTACAATCGAATGAATTTTTAACCTACAAATTGATAGTGCCCTCTCCAACGTTGATCATATCCAATATACTCTCCAACATCAATGCATCTTAACTTGTCGAGGAGCTCTCCAACCAATGTGCTATCTGCTAGGTCATTCTAGTCTATTCAATGTGATATTTGTCTATTCAATGTGCTATCTGCTCATTCTAGTCTATTCAATGTGATATTTGCTAGGTCATTCTAGTCTATTCAATGTGATATCTGCTAGGTCATTCTAGTCCAGGGGTGGCCAACCCAAATGATCTTGCAGGCCACTTTGGAGATGCGTCATAACTCCACGAGCCGCATATAAAATTATATTACATTTATTATATATTTTAAATAGATTATTAGATGTATAATTATTAATATATAATTATATATATTAGATTTGACTCACTATAGACATTTCTATATTCATATTAAAACCTGTTATATTAGATGTTCCAAAAAGCTGCGCGCGCATCATGAGTTAATAATATAATTTAATGCGCGTATCATGAGCTAAATATATTAGTTCTCAGAATATAATTTAATTATTGTGAGAACTCATACATAAAACAGGCAATATCTGTCCTATATTCGCAAGAATATTATATTAAAATCGAAGTTAATTTTTTCTCATCATTTCGATAGTTCCTTTTTGAATATATGAAGGCACACCTAATGTATTTTTGATACATTGGTTTTCCTACTTTGGCCATTATAAAATAAATATATTTTGTAAAACTGTGATAACTGTGGGCCGCGGGTTGGCCACCCCTTTCTAGTCTATTCAATGTGCTATCTGCTAGGTCATTCTAGTCGACTGGATAGAAGATAAAAATTACAATTTTTCTTTTATATTCTAAAATCTTGCGGGTAAACTAAAAATAAGAATTTCTGTATTAAAATTTATTGAAAGAGCATTCACAAACATAAAAATCAATTTAATAAAACACCTTGATTTTCACATTTTCCCTTTACTCTACAAACTCTATATCGTTTTCTTACAAAAATATTAGTAGACGGAACTAAATTTTAAATCACTCCACTTAATCTGTGTTCTAATTTTGGAGCTTTCGCCATGCTTCTTAAATTTGAAGTTCTCCCACCTCTTTGTTTTGAGCCGTAATTGCTTGGATCAGCCAAATAGTTGAGTACAACTATTTTGGTCCTTTTAATTTGCGCTGTGAATTCTCTCAGAGTTGATCCAGCAAATATGCAATCTTTTTTCATTTTCTCCGAATATTTATTTTACACATAAGCAAAAAATGCCGTTTCAAACTTCAAGGATTGTGCAACATATTTTTCCTTTAAAAGTTCGAATTTCATTCTCGAACTTTTCACTTGGTTTTATATTAGAAATTTGTTTTATAAAGTTTTATATGTGAAATGTTATTGCTCTTGAAATGCAAGTATAAAATGAATTTCAATATTATAATATGAAGGTTTTTTTTTTTTAAAGGGTTTGTCTCAGAATTTTGAGAATGATATTAAATATTTCTCATTTTCTTATAACAGTAAAAGTCTATATTCATAGAATGTATATCAACTTATTTGTTTAACTTTATTTATAATCTTTTTATATTTAACCGACGTGCATTATAAAAAAATCTGTGGGGGACAATAAATAATTGTAAGAGAAAAATTAAAGAGACAATAAAGACAATAAAAAACATCTATCCCTTTGCTACCTGGTGGCATTTGCCTTCATCTGGTGGCGTGATTTATAAATTTTCATTACATTTAAAGTTAATTCTTTGAAATATCCTATTTTTGAGGTTTATATGATTGTGTTTTTTTAATATATTTTTGTTTCAAATATTTTATTATATAGATTTACTTATATTTTATTAAATAAATTTTTTTCATTTTTAAACAGTTATCCGCAACTATTTTTTAATTAACAATTTGAAAACCTAATACTTAATTGTTGTCAGTGTTTTGCCTCCACAATTGAGATTTCCTCTTGTTTCCTTGGTACTTTTTCGCAAATATTTTTCCTACTAATAAAATATACCAAAACTGAAAATCGACGAAACTTGAAGAAATTCTTGTGGATTATTTTTTTTTTTATCAGATTTTTGTTAAAAATAGAAATTAATACAAAAAATAATGTGAATTAGAAAGTAAGATAATGAGCAAATTCATGAATGAAAATTAAAAATGTTTGATTTTCAATATTTACATAACGTCGTGTCACTTAATCGAATGGTTGCCATTCAGCTGTAGGAAAGATCGGAAAAAAAATAGTTGTAAGGTCAGTTTCGTGGTCAATAAAATAAAGGATTCTTTCTTTAAGAAAACTAGTTAGGTCCTAGTATTCTCCTTTCTCAATAAAAAAAATAAGGTAGGGGGTTTGTAGCGCTGGGGTCAGTGAGGTTAGGGGAACTTTCTTTTAAGGATTGCATGTTATGAATAAATGAGTGGAGTTTCATTTCGGTCTTTTATGCTGCTTCTAGAATTGTTTATTATCCAAACAACGCCTTAAGGAAACATAAGGAGGGTAAAGACAAGGGCAGAAAAATACAGCAGAAATAAATATACTGGCAAAAGCTGGTATACAGCTAGTGAATTTATAAAGGATTATTACTTCGGTTTGTTGATGCTCGTTCCAATATAGAAAAAGGGGTACCATCCTGTACATCTCATTATCTGGTAACTGGCTCACATTTGAGACACATATAAAAATAATTTACGAAAGCACTCATACTGAAGCCCGCTACGGTGAAGCATTTTCCAATAGTTCAGGTCCTTCACATTTTAAATCTAAGTAAAAGAAATACGATACTTTCAACTTCTTCAGAAAGAAATTTTTCTTCACTTCTAACTTTGGTTAGATTGATTATTTGATATCAAACACGTGTTGTACATATTAAATTAAATTATAATATTTTCATAACTAACATTCATTTATCTTTACATAAATTCCCGTTTTGGGCAGTTTTTTTTTTTTTTACGAGCTTTCGTGATTCTTGGATTACACAAGCATTTTCAGAAGGCGTCAATTTCGCTTTGACTCATCCATTATATCTGGAAAAGATTTGCCTATGTAAACAAAAAAGAAATCGTAAAAAGAAATTTCCGTGATTCCTGATAATATGCACCTGATTCTAAAAGCTCTTTTTACTGTTATGCCACGCAGGAAGATAAGAAAAATTAATAAAAAAAAA
Organism: Caerostris extrusa; assembly: GCA_021605095.1. NCBI lineage: Eukaryota > Metazoa > Arthropoda > Arachnida > Araneae > Araneidae > Caerostris > Caerostris extrusa. The sequence goes on along the minus strand of BPLR01019294.1, from coordinate 30,630 downwards.
GAGGTTTTTCCACGAATAAAAGTTCAATCTACGGCATAGTGTGGTTCTTTGATTTACAATGTGAAATCTAACGCTTTAAGGAATAAAGAAAACTTTCTGCAAACCTGTATTACCGCCTATAGTTGCAACACTGAGCATTTTTTGTAATTATTTTTCTACACATTATGAGATTTTTCAATGAAATGTATTTATTTCGTACATTATCGTCAGTCATGTTATTTCTATGAGATAATAATACTGTCTTCAAAAATAAGACCAATTTTAAATTTAAAATTCCCAGGAATTATGGAATTTCAATTTTTCTTTTTTCTTTTTTTAGGTTGCTGGCGCTGTCCTTAACATCTGTGTGAAATTTCACGTCAACATATTCATTAGTGTTTGAGTTACGCTTGGCTTTGTGAAACGCTAAAACTGATTCCGGCAATTTTTGAAATGTCTGAATTAATTGAGCAAAGAACTTGCATTCAAATTTTGTTTGCGGAATGAATATTCGTGGGCGGAAACGTATAGAATGTTTCAGAAAGCATTCGGTGAACATTCATATATCGGAAAGAAATGCTTTGAAGTGGTATAAACAGTTCAAAGAAGGCGTGAAGATGAAGAGCCCTCTGGTCGACCCTAAACCCCAATCGACGAAGCTCACGCCAAAAAATTAAAGATTTGATGCTTGCAAACCGTCGATTTACGTAGAGACCTTGCTCATGATGTTGGAATTTCAAAAGGTTCTGGTCAATTCCATTTTGGGCATCAAACTCGACAAATCTCGATTGGTACCGAAAACACTGAATGCGGCAACTCACACTGCATTGATTCTTCGTGACTTTTTTGCCAAAAATGAAACCAATATCGTTCCACAACCACCGTATTGACACCGTGTAACTTCTGGCTATTCCCTAAACTCAAAAATCACTCCGTGGACACCGTTTTGAGTCGATTGAAGAGATTCAACGTGAATCGCACTTGGAAGGCCATCCCTGTCGATGACTTTTTAGCATGTATTGTGGATTGGAAAAAGTTGGCATAAGTGCATTTTTGTCCGCATGGGGTTACTGTGAAGGCGATGAATTAAATGTAGAAGATTAAATAAAAAGTTTTGAAAAAAATAAGTCTTACTTTTTGGACACAGTAGTACACATATATGCTGTCACACACACATATATATGCTGTCACAGTTCACAGCTTGCTTCATTGTGCATTGTAAGACTAAAGTAGTTTTAGATTTTTTTTTTTTTTTATCACCATCGGTTTGAATCACCTCGGGCAATTCCAAGGAAAATTATTCATGTATAATTTTGGAAATTGATTTTCGTTAAACAATGAACCTCAGTTTGGTTGTCCTAGTTCCAAAAATTGTACGTATCATTAAGATGAACATAGTGCAATATCAATCCAGAAATAACGTGAAATATAGGTGTCCCTTTTTTATAGTTTCAAGAAAGCTCTATTTCATATTATTTCATCCAATTTTTTTTTTATTTCATGTCTCTTAGGATAATGAAAAGGATAAATTTATGGTATAAGAAAACGACAGAAGTAATCATAAAGGATTAAAAAATAACATTCTATTACCATTTGTTTTAATAACCCTGCCATATTAAATGATAGTATTATATAATATTATATCTACTTCATATAGAAAGTTTTTTTTTTTTTTATTATTATAGTACATATGTATTATATACTATAATATATATTATGTATATAGTATTCAGTAGAATTATAGTATTATATGTATTATAGTATTCAACAGCTCAACGGAAACTTAAATCAAAAGTAATATCAGAAAGTTTTCACCTGATTTGTAGGATTTGAGAGTGGCATCCCAAAAGTTGGATTGATGTTGTACTTTTGTCAAAGACGATTGCGAATGTCTTGAAGGAAGTCCAGTAAGGAAGAAAAAGTACCTTATTGAAAGATTTTTCAAAGACATTTATGTCACTTGAGAAGAGAAAGTGAAGTCAATTCCAGAGCAAAGGACATAATAAATCTGTCCCGGCAGAAGTAAAGAAAACGTTAAACACCCACTTGAAATTTTCCTAACCAAGTAAGAAAAGAATTACTGCACCTGAACTACTACACCTTTATATGTACGAAAAGAGCTCCAAGTGTTAGTATTTTTCTATTAAAAACGAATCTATAATCAGTAGACTAATTATATTTGAATTAGAAAGCGTCAAGTATCATAATTGTTATAATAAACAGAATAAAGATAAAAAGTTTGTATTTAATCCTGTTGAAAATAATTGAGATTTTTATCACTTATTTTGCACGGGATCAAATACAAACGTTTCTGTAAAAACATTTTCTAAGACGGTTCTTAACTGAGCATAGAAATTTTAAATGTAATCTTAACTCAACATGATTCTGTAAGTCTCTGTCTAACTAGCCCGAAGTATGCAAAAAATGACCGTAGAGCAACAAACCAAACTAGTCATCAATATGATCGTCTTTAGTTCAACAGCCTTTGTAATGGTTGACCGGTGAGCATCATGTGGAACATCTGCTCCTGCATTGCACGAAACTTTAGCGGAAAAGAGCATTTTATAACGCCTTGCAGAGAAAGGTTTTAAAAGAAGATCTATTTCCTAGTCTGCAATTTTTTTTCTGACTTCATCAATTGTATCGAACATTTCGGATTTTGTTATATCTGTATTTATTTGAAGTAATATTTCTGCTTGCCTTATTTAGTTCTGATACCTTTTTGTACATACTTCTTTTTATGCACGTAGTACTTGATGTTATTATTTTTCTGCAACTTTTGGTTTTTAATTTATATTTTGTAGAGTACTTTTTGTGGAACATGAGATGATTATTTTGAGCTTCAAAAGTACTAATAATAACAGAACTATGATATTTTTGCCGTTTTCAAAATGAATGTCATGTATTAATAGATTTTGGAATGATAAATAAATGATAAATAATGATAATATATATATATATATACATATATTTGCTTACTGTATTTTTTATGTGAAGTGCTTGCTTTAAAAAGTCACTTAATCATTTTAACTTAATCATCATCAATCATTAATAATTTTTTTTTAAATTTTATGAGAATTAAATTAAATAAAGTTTTAAATTATACTCTCTTTGAACTGAAGGAATTATTTTAATTTAAAAAAAAAATATTTTAAACTATCACAATTCCTTCATTTTATTTTACATTTCTTTTATAAAATAATGGATTACTTTTTCTCCAAAAAAAAAAAAAAAAAAAACCTCTCCTGTCTTTAATTTAAATTTTACTTGCCTATTCTTCTCTAATAATTTAATTGTAACAATATTATGATTGTCTAGTGTTTTTTTTTTAGATTCCATTAAATAAATTTTTAATTTTATAATCTTTTAAATAATTAGCTGAGATTCTAGACTTAAAGATTTTTTAAAATTTATTGTCTATAGATTGTTTTACAATGAATTTTTAGGGCAAAACAGTATGTAGACAATAAACCTTATTCGTGGTAATTAAATTTATAGGCAATATTCTCCACAATTTTAAGAATAATAAATTTGTAAAATTATTATTCTTAATATTACTTTTTAATAAGTTCTTATTTTTAGTAATAAACTTAAGAATAATAAATTTCATAAATTTTCTGTCTATTTTATTTATTTGAAATAAATAATTTACATGCAATAAATATTACTTATTTGTTTTTTTAGAACAAGATTAATTCCAACAGGCAACAAACAACAAAGTTCCAGAGAAGCTACACAATTAGACTAATTTCTACTAATACAAACTCTTTAAATAAGCTTTAATAAAATATCTTGAACAATCTTGTTATTACTAGTGATTGACTAATAACTAATATGGGAACTTAAGCAGACTAACAATAACAAATTTGTTATAAAATGAATTTCATTTTATTGAGATAGATAAAGCATTGTATAATTTTTTGAAGTAAAAAAAAAAAATTCATAACAAACAAGATTTAATAAACATTTTATTTGTAAGCAACAAAAAGTGCATTAATGTATTAGTTGCTTATTGATAAAATATACAAACAAAGTAGTATTGAACCATAGTTTTTAGTGCTTAATGATCTGAATTAATTTAATTCTGCTTTATAATAAAATTTTCTAATAAATTATTAGCTACTGTTCTAAAACTAACAACATAATATATGTATTTTATGTATTATTGCGTTTCTTCCTTGAATTTCGTAGAATGGAATTAGGCTCCAATTAATTCGAGATATTACTTTTTTTATTATTATTTGTTTCAATAGGAACAAAATATACCATGAAGGCCTTAAAAGTTAAGCTAAATAAAAAGTATTTAAAAGTCTGCGTTTCTCTCTTTACACTTGAATATAGGTTACATAATCTTGTTGGAATTTTCATTTTAATGCGATTTAACTTTTATTAATACGTTAGTATTAAAACTCTTTAACAATTTTTCGTCGAGATACAATGAAGTATTTTATTTTTCCTGTAATATTCTTTTTTACCAAATTATTCATGCTTTTGTACATCACCTTTCCTCGTGCCTTTTGCAACCTTTTCTTCTCATAAAACAAAATATTTTTTACGAATAAAAACATTTCCACAAATTACCATTATTGCTTGCATTACTTACGATATTAATCATGTTTTTACCAGAATATTAAGCCAATTGTAACTAAACTATTAAATAAATGAACAGAAAAATTATATATATTCTACTATAATTAATAATGGAACCTGAAAATTTCAAACGCACCCAAGGTGTCTGAATCAACACAAGTGACTGGAAAGACTCCGGTGTGATGTAAATATTTATAAGGTCTCTTTGTTCTACAACTGCGAATTGTTTTACGACATTTTTGTTCAAATGATTCACCCAACTCATGACACGAGCTTTCCAGATCCCAGGCAAAAGCGTGAGTCAAATCCAGTATTATTCACATTCGTCCGGAATTAGTTTTAACAGCTTTAGAAAATAACTAGAAAAATGCTCAATTCAGAAATGCCAAGCTGTGTGGGGGTCATATATGGTCAGACAGCTTTTTTTTTAATATTATTTAGAAGAATATAATAGTTAACATTCTGTTTCCATTAAAAATTATAAAAGTAATTGATGCTTCCAACTAGCTTTCATATCTGAGAGCATATGATCTTATGAGATTTTGGTAAAAAAATCTAGGAAGTTCTTTGAATCTAAATGCCAGATTATGATAGATATATCTAGTCAAATAAATCAAATTAAATAGAGTTCGTATCATAAATAATTGATCGTTCATCATCATTTATTTAATAATAATACTTTAGATAACCATCAATAAAAATAAAAACTTATCAGTGATAAAATGTCTCAATCAATTCTTTGTCAAATGTCTTAAAAACTCATAAATAATTTTTTTTTGTACAATATCATTTATCTCATACTAACACTTCAGATAACCATGAATAAAAATAAAACTGTATCATTGTCAAAATGTCTTATTGGATAAAGTTCTGATAATTCAATATTTCATTTCAATATATATGAGAATAAATTTGACAGTGCACTTAAATTGCACATAGAATGTATCTTTCTCACTCAACTTTTATGAAACTTTTAAAATAGAACAAAAAATAATAATAACTGAAATCTGCTTGGCAAATTTCAACTTACCATGTGTGAACATTGGATAATGGATGAATAAACTTAGGAATATGCCAATGTTCAATAATGCACGAGATATATGAAGCAATTGATTGGAATACTACAAGAATGACCAAATTCAAATAGCCATATGAATATAGCAATGTTGAAACGGAAAGTCCTTCAATAGCTAAAATAATATATAAAATTTGAAAATTCTAGTCTTAAATGAAGAATGAAGTATTCCAAATTTTACAAGAAACACTATAACATTCAATAGCCAAAAGAATGCATCAAAGCTTGAAAATTCTAGGCATAAATGAAGAATGAAGTATTCCAAATATAATACGAAGCACTATACAGATCAATAGACATGGGAAAATGACAAAAGTGATAAATATGAAAGTTCAAGAAGAAGGAATTGATCAACGCACTACGTGTACTTATAGCCATTGGACATACAAATGTTTAAAATCCTAAGTCAAAACATCAAAAGTGCTTAAAAACCATACTGCAAAAACACTTCAAGCAAAAGCCAAATTCTCCAGAAAATTCCTGAGGATTAACATTATTCATGAATCATTTTAAGAGTTAAGGGGCCCAAACTACCCTTTTTCAGCTAAAATTTGCAAATTTGGAATATCACTTTATCTGCTTGCTGCACTTTTTGGATTGCACCACGAACCCCAGCCAGGACACACATGATAATATGTAACAACACCAATATTTATTATTAATCCTACAAATTTTAAGAATCAAAACTTTTTAAATATACAATTTCAAATAGTTTCTTTTATTTTATGTCTAACCTGTAATGATTTTTATTACATCACCACATAAACATCTTAAACTTTTTAACTGAAGATTTCTTTACTACTGATTGAATAATGTAACAGTACTCATATAAAAACTTTTGAAAACAAAATTCATTTCGTAAAAGCTTTTAATTCACATTCAACTGAAAACTAATTGGTTCATCTTAATTTGTAACGAAGCGTAATAAATTTTGGAAACAAAATAAACAAGCACCATTGATGATCAACCACTTGCACGTCATTTTGCAAACACCATAAAATTCAGCGAACCAAACATGCCGGAAAAATATTCAACAAATGAAATATTCAATTCTTGAGAGGTGACGAACGAACACTCTCTGGAAAATCGCAGTACTCGTACATTCTCATGTCCAATGATAATTGCAAAAAAATATCTGTGGCATGATGCACGGCCAGCATGTGATCATGCATACTTTGCACACCTATTTATGTGTTCAAGGGACACCTGTCTCTCAAAGTTGACGAAGACAGAGAGGTGTTCGCACCACACACAGTTTATTTTGAGATTGATTGTTTTTTGTTCAAATCAACATGGGTGATAACAACGAAAAAATTAAGTGGTTAAAAATATTCCTCCAGTTGTTAATTTTTTCATGGCTTTGTGTGGGAACTTATCAACAAGCTTGTAAGTATAAAATTCATAAATATATTATAGTGTTTTCTAAAAATGCAATTATAATTAAACTGTTTAGACATTACTAATTATAAAGCGTCTATTTCCTAAAATATATCAGAAAACTAAAATATGGTTTTAATTTTTAAGAATTAAAACTTTTTAAAAATACAACTTCAAATAGCTCATTTTATTTTATATCTAATCTGTAATGATTTTTATTACATTATCACATAAACATCTTAAACTTTTTACTAAAGTTTTTTTGCTACTGTTTAAATAATATAACAGTACTCATATAAAAACTTTAAAAAAATTCTTTTCGTAAATGTTTTAATTTTGATTCAACTGAAAACTAGTTTGTTCATCTTAATTTGCTATGAAGCATAATAAATTTATATTATTTGTAAATTATTTATAATTCAAAATAATTATTTGCAAGGAGCATGTTTAAAAGTTAGTCGTCATTGGTATTTTTTTTTTTCAGATTTATAAGTATAAAATTTTTTTTTTAAAATTATTGTTAATTAATATCTAGAATTTTTGATATTCTCACAGTTAATTTTAATTATTTTCGGAAAATTAAAATTAAATTATGTCAAAAAGTGTAATTCTGGAATCCAAAATTAACTGTTTTTAATTTTGATAAATAAAGCTAATTAAATGTGAAAGTTAGACTGGGTTTAATTAACTTGCTGTTAATGAAATTCTTACAAATTTATTTAAATTCTTGTAATTCTGCATTATGAAAATTTAAAGATTTAAATCTTTATATATATATATATATTATATATATGAGACAAAAATTATTTTGCTTTATTTCAGAAAGTAATTCACGGGCAAAGTTCTTAAAGTTCTTAAAGCTTTTTTTCACTATCATGTCTATTTAAATCCACTTAGCTCAAAATTTTATTAATTTAATAGAGAAAAGAATAATTTTAATTGTCACAAAAACAATCCTTTGAATATTGTAAATTATTTAATTAAGAATACAAATTACTTGAGAAAAAGTGAAAATAAAATTATTTTATAAAATGAATTATTTTTCTATTTTCTGTAGAATATCGAATCCTATGGAAGGAAAAATCTTTTAAAGTTAACATAAAGTAGAATAATATATTTTAGAAGCTTATAATGAATTTATCTTTATACTATAATTATAAAGCATGTTAAGCTATATTAAGCATGTTAATTTATTTTAATCTTTATAAATGGAAATATAATCCATTTATGCAAAAATGAAAGGTTGAGCGAATAACTCGTTATTAAGCTTTCTGAATTTATTCTAAATAATTCAGGACAATAAATAAATTAGGATATTTTATGTAATAATAAAGGTGTTTTGAAAATCAACAAAGAATATGGTTATGACTTCGATTAAAATATTTTCAATTTTTATGAAAATTATTAAAATATTATTGAATTCAATAATCCACTAGCCCAGTGTGGAAATAAAATTTAAAAAAATTCTGTATTTTGCGAATTTTAAAATTATTTAATACGAAAAAAAAAAACAAATCCGGTTAGTTTCAGAGATTAGGAAACCAAAAGGATTATAATTTTAAACTAAGAACTAAACTAAGAGAGACTAAGAAATACGTATATTTTTACCATGAGAAAAAAATATATATATATATATATATACATATAAAAAACAACAATTCAGCAAAAGTATTACAAAATATTTTCTTCGTTATTGCCGTCAATCACTTGTTAAACTTTTTAGTACGTAAATTTTTAGTAAACCAAGATGAAATTATTATTATTTTTTTTTTGTTTCGACGGGAAGTCTTAGAAAAATTGTTTCAGAATTTTTAAAATAATGCTCAAAACAAATATTTAAGTTGAATTAATCTTAATTAATATTTCATAATTTAATCTTAATCGATATTTCGTGAATTAATCTTAATCAATATTTCGTGTAAGTTCTTTCAATTTTTATTTTATGTAAGTTTATAATAAAAGAGAAAGATTGAAGATCGTTAAATTTCTTTAAACCTCCATGCATAAAAATGAGTTTGAAAATTCTATACTTATATCCAACATTAAGGAAAAAATGTTGAATATGACGGTGCTTGCTTTAAAAGCACTCATCTTACCTTTACCTAATTTTCAAAATTTATTATGTAAAAGGAAAATTTTCTTGAATTTTGAATCATATTATGTTATAAAAGAAGTTTTCAATCCTTGAAATAAAATATATTCAAATAAAATTCTTCCATAACACCAATAAAGTAAATAAATTGTTATTTTATATTTATACATCAAGCCATTTATCACCATATGTAAATGTAGAACATATTATGTATAAGGAAATACATTATCTATATGTAGGAAATTTCATGCTAAAATATTAGTAAAATCAATAAAAAAAATTTCAATCTTCATAAGTTAACTGATGTATATATATATATATATATATATATTCATTTCAAACAACAATTCATCAAAAGTACAGTTAATGTATTATAATGATATTTATAATTAGCGTATTATTTAATAAAAAATGATAATGCATTATATAAAAGCATAACAGAGAGTTTTATGTTTTATCGATTAGAAATTCAATTTGTGTTAGTATACGATAACAAAAGAAAAAAAAAATATGCAATAGTATCTAATTATGCTCAGTTTGCTTTAATAAACTAATCGTGAACATAAATATGCATGTTTTAAATGCTATCTATAAATTGAGACTCAAAAAATTTAGGTCAAAAGTTTATTGCTTTTTCAGAAATAAATGTAAGCAAGTAAATGGCATTAATTTATTTTCTGGAAAGATTGAAAACAAATAAAATTGAGTTGTTATCTGAAAATATTTCTTAAATAATAATGTAGAGTAATAAATAATTTAGGTTTTTAACAGTATTAAAATGGCACCTATGTAAATAAACAATCATTAAATTTGTAAAAAGAATTTATGCAGCAAATACGGGTTTAGTCACCATAAATTAATAAAACTATATTAATATGATTTATATTAATATGATTTTGTGTGTCATTCCCGAATGATATTCTTAAAATAATTATTTACTTTTAAAACACATAGAATAATTGAGAGAAATGTGGAACTAGAATTCCCTTCTATTATAACAGTCATAATATTTTTAATAAATTATTTTATTACTATTATTTTTATGTATTTAACAATAAAAATTTTTATGTGCTATTAATTCTTCTATATGAAATATATCTAATTTTGCTGTTAAAAGACTTAAGTAATAATTATTCAAACTTGCAATCCTTAACTTATTATATTATAAAGGTTCGCTTGCCAATATTATTTTAAATGCATAAAATATTACGAAATAAATAATATTTACTAAAATAGTTAAAAACAAGTAATATAAAAAAAAAAAAAATTTTAAGTCAATTCCTACTTTTTTTCCACTCTATTGCAGAAAGTCCTTCATAAATAATTTTCATTCATTTTTTTAAGTTTATCTGGCGCCATCTATTGTTAGATATGTGCAACTTAAATCTAAAAAAAAACTAAAATTAATGAATTAAATTTAATTACTGAATTAATATTTGAAAAACTCTATTAACATCAAATGTCATCACTGCAAGTTCAAAAAAATGTATTTGAACTTGAGTGGATGAATAAAAAGTATTTTATGAACGATTAAAATTTGAACAAGATATATATAGGGAGTGTGTGAGCTAATAGAAGGAACTGAATAAAAGACATGATACTAGAAACACTGATTAATAGAAGAATAGATGGGTTGTCGACAAGCTCAATCAAATAACAAGAATGGGTCTTGGAGTGGTAGATAAATATTTTCGTCAAGCAATAGTTCATTTCGTTGCTGCATGGAAAACGATAATTTATTGGACCACAAATAGTTAACTAAAGTCCTCAATGTAACTTAAAGACTCTTTTATACCCCTTCTCGTAATAGAAAAGAAAAAAACTAGATTTATTAGAGAACTGGTTTTCATATTTTGACTGATTATTCTACATTCATTAGATAGAGCCCTTTTAAATTATATAATCTATGATTTGAATTTGTGCAACTATAGTACAAACTGACAGAATAGCTACTAATCAATTATTAGGTATAAGCATAGCACAATGCTGTACACATAAAAACTGTGACTCAGTCATCTTGTTGGTGCGAATAACTGTGATATCAAAGTATTTATGAAGATAAGCGATTGTTCTAGATAAAAAACAATTGTTGTGAGTTATAGTACCGGTAGGATATCATGCATTGAACGTCACAAACGCCATTGAGTATGCTCGTGTTTTGAAACAGTGTCTACAACAAAGCCGCCAGCGGACTGAACCTCAGTCCTATAATGCTCCTCAGCGGCGTACGTTGCCACTGAGTTACTAATCAGGCCTCTTAATTTGTTGATCACTTTATTATAAAAATGTTATTTCGCGGAATCAAATATAGTTTTCAGTGTCATTACAATTTTAAAAAACATTCCCGGTTTCTCCACTCTCAAATCATCGTCCTTATTTTTTAAATTAGCTTTCTTAGTTCAGAACTCTAATCATATTACTATCAACCTTATGATGGTAAGTTAAATTCCAAATATTTTTTCAGTGAATATTGTTATTTCATACATTAATGGTTTCATTTATGTATGACATTGATGGATGATTACTGCAGAAAATTTTCGTCTGGAAGCATTTCTAAGGATAACTGCCCTACATTTATGTGTCGCGGGGTAGAAAAGTTGGAAAGCTTCCACCAGGTAGCCTACTTGTTTATGCTACTTTGCCAGTATAAATCAATGACTACAGCACCCTTGCCTTCGGATTAAAACTTGCATTTTCTTACATACTAGCTTGGACACAGGTCGCAAATACTACTGTGCCCAAAATGTAAGACCAATTATTTTTTTTAAAAACTATTTATTCTTCCAAATTTATTTCATCGCCTTCAAAGTAATCCCTTCCGGACACAATGCACTTATGCCAACTTTTTTTCCAATCCTCAATGCTATGCTAAAAAGTCATCGATGTCCCCTTACAACGGTGTTCCCGGAGTGGTCTTTTGAGTTTAGGGAATAGTCAGAAGTCGCACGGTGTGAATATGGTGGTTCTGGAACGATATGGGTTGCATTTTTGTCGAAAAAGTCACGAAACAGACATTTCAAAAATCGCCGGATCAGTTTTAGAGTCTCACAAAGTCAAGCGTAACTCAAACACAAATGAATATTTAGACGTCACATTTCACACAGATATCAAGGACAATGCCAGCAACATAAAAAAAAAAATGAAAATCCATAAACCCCGAGAATTTTAAATTGAAAATTGGTTTTACTTTCTGGACACAGTAGTAGTAGTATTCAGTTTCAAAAAATTTAAACACCCACAAATGTCTCAATATCCTGAAACGATTTTAAAAGTTCGTATAATCTACCGAAGACAGTGCTCACAGCCATCCACTGTCCGCACATCTAATTTAGCGGTAAAGATTAGCGGTACACATTCTTCGGGCAGATTATCCTTAATGCTCGGGTCTTCCCTCCTGGGGTTACCATTCGCGCACACAAATTTCGCTTATTAGATTAATTGGAGGTTCCTCCAACTTCAAAATGTTGTCCGGTGGGAGTGGTGCCTATCATTCATAATCTGCCCTGCCTCGGATGTCTTGGGGGAGTTCTAATGGTGCACTTTCCACCCAAAACTCCGGCGGGGATGACGTCTCTTTTGCATGAAACCCCATCATCCTCAAAACTTGTAATCTGTTGTTTTCCCTAGGAGGAAGAGTTCCACGTGAAAAGTCTTTCAAAATCGAACCAATTACAAAAGTATATGTCTATTGATTCAAAATGATTCAAATGAGAGGTTTGTTTTTTAATATTTTCTAAAGATGATTGCTTCTTTTTGTTAAAGTTAGTTTAATTATTGTAAAATTATTAAAATGTATCGCAACTAAGCCTTCAGCAACTCGAAATCTCCTAAATTTAGCAGGTGATTTACAGATAAATTAAACAATGGTAAACCATATTATCTTGAAAAGTGATCTTTTTTGGTAAAAAGAGATGATACTTACAGATATTACTTTATAGATGATTAATTTTCTTTTTACGTCAATTTGATTACTATAAATTTTCTAAAAAATTATAACCACTAACCCTATTGAAACCAGAAATCCAAATTTAATGGTTTTTGTAGAAAAAATATTCAGTGTATATATATCCTTCCATCTAAGATATTATATTCATATTTGCACTGGATATTTTTCCTACGAAAGACTATTAAAATTTCGGTTTCCAGTTTCAGTAGAGTTAGTGGTGATGTATTTTTAGAAATTTAAATAAAAAAACATATAAAGTAAACATGAGAATCTAATTCAATTTAAAACAAGAGGTGGGTATTCTCAAAATTAAACAATGCATAATTATTAGTAAAAGGACTCTTTTCTTCAATTCATTTTCTTTAAAATTTGTTTTGCAATGTTGTTATTATAATTTTTTTTTTTTAAGTTCTAAAATCCAGCTAATATTTAAAATTAACCATTTTACGATCATTGCATTACACTGAAGTGACAAAAGTCATGGGATAGCAATATGCAAATTTTCAGATGGCAGTAGCATCGCGTAGAACAGGTATAAATGCGCAGTGCTTTCACAGAGCTTTCATTTCTGTTCAAGTTATTCATGTGAAGAGGTTTTGACGTGATGATGACCGCATTTCGGGAATTAACAGACTTTGAAAGCGGAATGTTAGTTGGAGCTAGACGCATGGGTCATGCCATTTCGGAAATCGTTAGGAATTCAACATTCCCAGATCCACTGTGTCAAGAGTGTGCCGAGAGTATGAAATTTCAGGCATAACATCCCACCATGGACAGCGCAGTGGTCGACCGCCTGCACTTAACGACCGAGACCGGCGACGTCTGCAAAGAGTCGTAAATTCTAACAGACAAGCAACACTGCGTCAAATAACCGCAGAAATCAATGTGGAACGTACAAGGGACTTGTCTGTTAGAACTGTGCGGAGAAATGTGGCTTTCTTGGGCTATTCCAGCAGAAGACCGACTCGAGTGCCTTTACTGACAGAACGACATCGCTTGCAGCGACTCTCGTGGGCACGTGAGCATATCGGTTGGTCCCTAGATGAATGGAAAACCGTGGCCTGGTCCGATGAGTCACGATTTCAGTTGGTAAGAGCTGATGGTAGGGTTCGAGTGTGGCGCAGACCCCATGAAGCCATGGACCCAAACTGTCAGCAAGGCACTGTTCAAAGCTGGTGGTGGCTCCGTAATGGTGTGGGCTGTTTTTTCATGGCATGGACTTGGTCCTCTGGTGCGACTGGACCGAACATTGACTGGAAATGCTTATGTTCAGCTACTTGAAGATCACTTGCAGCCATTCATGGACTTCATGTACCCAAACAACGATGGATTTTTATGGATGACAATGCGCCATGTTACCGGGCCACAACTGTTCGCGATTGGTTTGAAGAACATTCTGGACAATTCCAACGAATGATCTGGCCACCTAGATCGCCCGACATGAATGCCATAGAGCATTTATGGGACATCATCGAAGGTCTGTTCGTGCCCAAAATCCTGCACCATCAACGCTTTCACAATTATGGAGTCTATCGAGACAGCATGGCTCAATATTCCTGCGGAAGACTTCCAACGATCTTGCTGAGTCCATGCCACATAGAGTTGCTGCACTTCGCCGGGCGAAAGGAGGGGGCCGACACGATATTAAGAGGTATCCCATGACTTTTGTCACTTCAGTGTATATAGGTTCAATGAATAATATTATCATTTCAGATTTTCATATTGATTTAGAGATTACAGTTTATAATTAAGTACTCTTAATTTAACACAGTGTCCAATATGTCTAAAATTTTTTTAGGAAACAAATAATCAATTATTCCCCCAATTCAGTACATATTTTCAAAAAAATCGAATGCATATCCCTGAAGTATTTTAAATTTAATAAATGGAATAGTACCGATAGAACCTTTATATTGTGATAGAAAATTTATCATATAGATTTAATCTTCCCTCTTGTGTCTTTGGCAGTAAAACTCAGATTATGTAAAAGGTGCTTTATTATGGAGTAGCTGCTAGTTTTATTATAGTTAACTATACGGAGTTACGAGGGTATACTATATTTTGTCAGATACAAACACTGATAACGAATGTAATGTGACAGGAGAATGAATGTAGTGTGAAACAGACTTGGATGGTTGTCTTAAGTTTCCTTGGAAGTGATGTTAAGGCAGTAAAGTAGAAAGCAAAGTAGTTATCAACCAAAAAGAAACTCTTTCATTCACTTACTTGAACAGAACTACAATTCTGCTATTTAAAAGCACCCCTATAGCGCCCTTATAGTAGTACTGAGACTGTATAGCTATCATACCAATATTTAAGAGCTATTTATTGAGGAAAGGAGAATATTTGTAGCTATCTAGCTTCCTGCAAAAAAAGACATAGTGAAATAAAAGACGTATTTTTTTAATTAACTGATGGTAAACCTGCTATAGAAAATCAAACATTTTTTTTATTTCAATTTGCAGAATTAAAGTGTTCATCAATATGTTCATTGACTTAAATCTATAACTCGTTTTATTTTTCATATTAGTTTCCATATTTTAATAAACACTCAGATAAAAAGAAAAATAATTTGTGATTTTTCCGATATTTCGACAATCTTTAATTTTAGTAATTTTATTGAGAATAAATATTACTACTGCAAAAGGCTGATAACGATTAAGAATCATGGTTTGTCATATAAGAAATAACGATTACGAACAAACATATATATATATATATATATAAGTAAAATATAGATAATCCTATGTAGTGGAACATTTGAATCAAAAACAATATATTAAAAATAAAAACACGATCACACATACTTCAAAAAGAATATTTTAAACAATCAACTTAAATTTAAACTATTATTTTTTATTACGTCTTAATAATTAACTTTCATTTAAAGAAACTTTCTAAATCTCTCCACCAGATGGCGGCAAATGCCACCAGGTTTTTCAGACAGACGCCTGTGGCAGAAAATGTTTGTTTTTTTAAATTAAAGATGAACTTATTAGAATGTGTTCATCCGTTTTTTGGCTAGACGCAAATTTAAAGAATAAAAATTAGGACGCAAAGGGTTATAATTTTTTAAGTTAACTTGGAATACCGTACGTACTCATCTTTCTTCTTTTTATACAGAAATCAATATTTGAATTAGTTAAAAATTTACTTTTTATATGAACATAAAAATATTTGAATTGATAGCGCATTAAATAAATATATTCGTACTTTTATAACAGATACCACCAACTAGCATGTAAGAGACTGAGAATTAAATTTGTACAGATAGCGTGAAGTTACAGTCACTGTCAAGAAACTAATCGACTCGGTGGAGATTGTGAAAGTCTTTCAAGGACTTTCGGATATCCTGATTTGAGTTTTCTAGGTTATCCCTTATGCAAATTCACTATTTAACTTTTTAAATGACTCCAGAATTTATTCTCACCTTTTTTTTTTTCATGTCATAATTTTTTGTGAATTATTTCAATCAAGTTATTTAATAAGACTATTTTTTATTTTTAAAATTATTTATTTAATTTAGTTATGATTAACATTTTTTAATCATAATACAAATATAAAGTTTGTTATTATTTATTATATTAGTAAAAAATACTTCTTATTACTTAAAAATTTTCTTAAGTGAAGTCTTTAGCTTGCCAGTACAGGATTAAACCAATAAATTAGGCCTATTTTTGCTATGTTTTAGAATGCCTCTCATTTAAACCTGAAGTCATTTATCATTGAATTGGTCAATTTGTAGAAAATTGAATGTCCCCATAATAATGTCCCAATAATAATTTAATTTTTTCCACCTTCTATAACGTAATAGACGGACTTTCCAGAGCACGAATTTATTGTGTCTATTCTTGGAATGGATATTGTAACATTCTTTTTGACATCCGACATCCACTTTAAGACATTGCACTGAGCTCTCTGATATGAGAACACAACTTACAACGCACTGAACTGCTCCAACTTTTTTATTATTAATATATTTTTAAATACTCATGTTTTAATACTGTTAGTAAAATTATTATTTTAATTAAAATCAAACCTTCAAGAGCAAAATTAAATGATTTGTTTTCAATGACAATAATTGTTGTCAAATGTTTACAATAACATTTATTATTACTTGAATAAATAAATTAACAGAGGTTTTTATTTATATTCGTCTACTTCAACGGCACTACTTTTCGGACAACATAATTATCAATCAAAGACACGAAAACATTAATCGTTTCTCGGGTTTCGAACCAACGAAAGTCCAATACGCTATGCACCACCTTATTCTTTCGTTCATCTTGCGAATAATTTTACATGAAATCTTACATAAAGAAACTGAATAATATTTCTATGAAATTCTTTTACGATATTACATTGCATGTTGTTTGTATTATGTCCAGAGTGAAAAATGTTTTCTTTTACCATCGTAGATTTGATAGAGATGAGTCCTGATTTCGAACCCCCACCCTGCCCAGAAAGAGAAGAGTTCCGGGCCTGCTTCTCCAACTGCACCGACTGCGAAGACCGCGGATACTGCCTGTGGACGGACTGCGAATATGGGAGATGCGACTGCATCAGGAATCACTACCGTCTGGAACCGGATGGCCCTTGTGTGCCCGTCGCCATGTGCCCGGTCCGTAAGTAGCACTTCACTCGCTTCAGAAACATGCATACCTCACATGGTTGAAAGTTGTTTTGGGTGTACTGATAAATTGCATTATTTGTTGGTGGGGAGGGTGATGAATGAAATAGCTTTTTATTTAATCCATTGACTATATCCATTTTTAATTAATCCAAAAAATTAATCCATCAAATATTTTTTTCTCATGATCAGGTGTAATTTTTTTTTCTCGTAATCTCCCAATCAGTCTTCTATATAACGCAGTACAAGAAATTTGAAGAACTTATCACATAAAACAGGAGAAAAAAATGGTTTATGTAATATTGGGGTTTCTCAGCGTCAATCTTAAATGAGTTAAAAATAAATATTTTTGCCCCGTTATAGGAGTAGTATGATTGTAACCATCCTGGTACTACTTTAATTGGGGTTTGGAAGTAAATCTGAATCGACGACTCTTGCTAGGCTGCACAATGGTCATCTTCGTGCTCAACGTCATATGTCGGTCCTTAAGATTTATCCCCTTGCTTGAAATGTAACTTTACTTTAAGCAACTACTGCCCATATCTTGCGTTGCATTGGTTGCCAGAAGAGCCAATTACGCTCAAGTCCTGGAGCGGGTTTTTATTGTTTGAGAACATACGGGTTCTTGCACTTGATATAGATGTTGCTGTCGCTCAAGTAGGATAAGAAACTATAAAAATAAATATTTACTATCGAAGCATGAAATCTGGCCTAACTTTTCATTGAATAAATAGATCCCATTTACCAAAAAGTCCAGTTGTTTTGAAACAATATAATTATTAGGCTAGCTTTTAATATTTGAGGCAGAACCTTAAAAAGTAGGAATTGTAAAAGTATTATTTACAATGTCATGTGTCAAAGTGTTATTTACTTTGTTGTCCTTTGAATAAGGTATTCAAAAGACACATTAACACACACTAAATTAATACATTTCAGCTGATTAGCGCTCTGGCGCTCGGTACCACAGGGTTCGAGTCTCGAAATGGCATGGATGTTTGCAGCATATTTAATTGCTCGTATATTTAATGTACAGTTACACAATAATTCAATTCATTGTACAATTACTTTATTGCACAGTTGCTCAATTTACTCAACCCTACATAGTATTGAGTAAAATATTGTAAACGATGAGAATTGAAGATGATCAAATAATATATGTATTTTTAATTATTTCGTGAATATAATGGATAGCCAAGGTACAAAAATTGTATTCAGTTTTCTCATTATTCAAATTACTGAAGACTATAGTTTTATTATTTAATTAGTGAAAAATTTCTCATTTACTTGTATTTAATGTACAATTACTAAATAACACAATTCATTGTAGAATTACTTAATTGCACAATTGCTCTGTATACTCAACACTACATAATAAAACATTGTAAATGTTGAGGTATGAACATGGTCAAATAAAATATGTATTTTTAATTATTTTGTGAATAGTATGGATAGCCGAGTTACAAACTTTTATAGAATTTGCTCGTTATACAAATTACTCATCACTATATACTATTAAATAATAAAAGCACTGTAAATATTCTTAATTAAAAATGTTTCCAAATGCATAAGAATTTTTAAAAATTTGTAGAGAATCTCAAAAGAGAAAATTTTGTATTTTAGTCAATCCATAGTATTCACGAAATAATTCAAAAGACAACATATATTGTTTGACCAACGTCATTCATTCCTCAAGGAAGTTTAGGAAGATTAAGGAGAACTACATAACTTAAGAATATTTTTAAATAATTTTAATCTTAATTGAAAACCTTTTAAATTTAGAATTTAAAGTTGATATTCATGACATTTTTGAGGGATTTTCATGATTTTAAGCAAACCTTAGTGCATTCAAAAATTATTAGATAAAATCAAAACCTCTTTTATTTTAAAAATAAATACAAGTACATCTACATCATTGATATTTCTTTCTGGTGAAATGTAAGACGAATGCTGAATTTTGGAAAGTCCTTCAGGCAAAGTTAACGAAATGGATAACAGAGAGAAACTAAAGAATTCAACAATAATTTAATTAAAAAAATTCAATCAAACAAACAGAATATCTTCCGTATAATATATACCATAATTAAAAAAAAACAGAGTCTCATGAGAGTTTCCTTTTATCATCAGAACGAACTTAATAATATTAATCCATTTTACTTTTTTTCAAATAAAAAATAATAATGTAAACGAAACTTCTTAAATGTAAAAATATTTTTATTGAAATTTAAAGCAATGATTAATTTTTGTTTTATTTATTTTAACATAGGAAAGAATTGAAAAAGGATGAAAAAAAAAGGGAAAATAATCAATAAAAACTACGTATTTATTCATAAAGAATGAATGGTTTTAAGTCAGATAAAATTAAATCAAATAATGCAACCTTCATATTTGAACTTGTTCAATTCTAACAAATTAAATTTTTTTAACACCTTTAAGCATCAAATTTTTTAACAACTTTAAGCATTAATAATAAAAATTCAAATAGATGCAATTCAATATGAGCATTCAAATAGATAATATTTTTAAAGATTGTAGTGTGCATGTTGGGCAACCAGATTGTAACTGGACGTGGGATGGATAAACATGAGGTGCAGGTTAGAAAACTCACAATTTTATTTACACACATAAAAAACAACACATATGCAATTAGAGACATACACTATTTAACACATTTAAAGACAGATAATTATAGATTAGTAGAAGAACTCCACTTTTAACCCGAAATTCAGCTGTTCGCAGGGTGCACGAAATATACTTCCCTCTCCCCTGCTGAGTGTTTGTGGGTCAACTAATATTCAAGGCTGTGTTAAATATATTTCCTCTAGGAATGAGAGGCTATAAATTAAATGTTTTTCACAGAGAGCGCAGGTTGCGTTGTACTTCCTCTCGGGTGAGATTCTCAAGGTCTTCTGACCATTTCTCCTGAACGCCAGAGAGAGGCGCACTTGCCAGTTGTATAGGAAAAAGCAAGGTTACAAGATTAGTACACATTAGACATAGGATAACTATAGTTTATTAAGTAAAATTAAATTTAGTAATTATCTATGAGGGGTCTGATGGCCGAGTAACTAGCGCTCTAGTCTTTGGTACCGCAGGCTTCAGGTTCCAATCCTGGCGGTAGCATGGATGTTTATTAATGGTTCGGAATCCATTTTAAACCTTAAGTACCGGTCTAATTTGGCTGTAGAGCGTTGGGCGTACAACCCTACCCCTTAAAAGAAAGCCCTTCTCTCGTCTCGAAAATTGCCAGTAGGCATTCGGTCATGGTCGACCATGGGGCTGTTGAACCAATGATGATGATGAATTATCTATGAATTTGTAACATAAGTTTTCTTTTTAAGTAGCGTTTTGTTCGGAAGAAAATAATTTTAATTTCATAAAAATTTCACTTAATAGCATATAGTTGAATCAGAAAAGGTAGATTATTACGATCGTGAAATTGTTGAACAGCAGAACATACACAATGAAAAAAAATGTTAATTCACTAATGGAATAGTACAGGAATAGTAAATGCTTAATTATAACTCGATTATTGGGTTTTCAAGGTGTTCCAGGTGCTGACATTCAGGAGTAAGATATTAGCGATTAATTTCTATTAATTAATTCGAAGTGCAAATTAAATGTTGCTTTGGTAATACATGGTATTTGACAATGCTTTGATTTGGTTGGGCTGGTTGTAGGTACGTTTTCTTAGTTTTTCTCATGTGATACACACATATAGTATAGTTACGCTTATGAAGATCATCAGTAAATCATTTCAGTTCCCTAAGGAATAAACCATCGTGGAAGGAGATTTGGTTTGTCGCTATACGGTCATTTTGTGCACATTTTTGCGCTAATTAGACCGGGACCTACAGTTTTACGTGGATTCTGAACCACTCACAAACATCCATGCCACCGCCAGGATTCGAACCTGAAGTCTGTGGGACTAAAGCCAGGTGCTAGCCAATTGGCCATCAGGTTGATCGGGAAAGGAAAAGTGATTTATTATAGGATAAAAAGCGTGAAATTGACAATTTCTTTTCAATTTTAAATACTTATTTAGACGAAATTTCTTACATAAATAAGAATTCATTTTTTGAAAAAAAGAAATTGAGTTGGTGAAATTTCAATAAAATTTTCAATTTATTATATATACTATTTTTAAAATATATATATTGATTGTAATATCATTTACGATTTATTTAAAAAAATTTGGAAAATATTTAGTTCGAGAAATTTTTTGCCGACAGCAAAGTGAAATATTTGGTGAGGAAAGATACAGTTGAAAACAGGATGTACTTCAGTAACACATGAAAGAAAATTATTTAATAATTTTTTTTATTCTTTTTAAAGTTAGAGAAAAATGTTTCAGTGAAAAGTTTTCTGCTGAAGAATCTCCCAGAATTCAATTCCGATTGTGTGTCCAACAGATCTAACGAGAAATATTTGTCAAAGCACTTTGCAGGTTATTTGCACAGGAAAAGCATACTAAAAATAAGACTTACTGAATTGAAATGCCAAATATTCGCAAATAAAACCTGTGAATAGATTCCGTTTGACTTCGGGGCGTACAAGTTACATCGTTTTTTTTTTTTTTACATTTCACGCGAATTTCTTTTTAAATTTTTTAGTAAAAATATAATATTTTTTTAATATTTACTTTATTAAAACTAGTTCAATTTAAGGGAAAATATTAAATTTTAAATATCTGTTCTTATAAGATACTAAAAACTTTTAATATTATTTTTCATATTTCTTTTATATAGTTATATAGTTGAAAAAATGACCCTTTTAACAGATAGAGCTCATAGATTTCTTTATAGAGAGAATAATTACTCAAAGAATTATATGCATTACTCAAAATAAGTCCATAATTTACTTTCCGAAAAGTTTTAGTTTTTTTTTTCTAACCAAGAAAACGTAAAAAAAAAAAAAAAAAAAAAAAAAAAAAAATGAACCGGTCATTTGTAAAATTAATCGCAGAGATAATATTATTTCTTTGCATGAAATTCCTTAACGCTAATTCATTGCACGAAAGCAATAACTCAACTAATTGACTTTTACAGCTTTACTATTTTTCGATTAAAATGCGCTGTGATACTTGCAGTTCGAGTAGATTCTAGTAGCATTTAAAATGAATAATCATTGAATTCCTTTTTTTTATAAAGTAAAAAACTTTACACAAAATTCTTCTTCTTCATTGGTGCAACAGCTCCATGGTGGGTCAAGGCCATCTGCCTACTGGCAGATTCCGAGACAAAGATATCTTCTTTTATGGGGTAGGGTTATCAGCCCTACGTTCAACGTACAATCGTATTAGATCTGTACCTACGGTTTAAAGTAGGTACGTACTACAAACATCCAAATCCCCGGCGAGACTCGAACCTGAGATCTGTGGCACCGAGCGCCAGAGTACTAGCCACTCTGCCAACAGGGCCCCATACAAAATTAAGCAGCATAAATAATTATAAAAACTACTTAATTAACTGAAAATATAGAAATCCCTTGATGATATATCTATTATCAAGGGATTTTGTTACAATTTTAACAATATGAAAAAATTGTAACAAAATCCCTTTTAAAGAAAAAAAAAAAAAAACCTTTTTTAAACAAAATTTTCTTTTTAAGAAAATTTAAATGCTTGAATACACTTGGATTTTTGGATTACACTAAAAAGTATATTTCGTGATTTATAATTGTACAAAAAAAATTATTGTTAAATTATTAAAATTTAATTTAATTATTAAAAATTAATTATTGTTAAATTATTAAACAATATTGTTTTTACAGCGGAGTGCCCAGAAAATGAAGTGTTCCGGAACTGCGGTCCCGTGTGCGAGTGGTGCGGAACCCTTCGGTGCCGAGAGATCGACTGCGAGTCCAAGTGCTACTGCAAAGAGGGCTACTTCAGGAACTACGAAGGCATTTGCGTTCCATCCAGTGAATGCCCTGACAGTAAGTACCGTCTTAAGTAAAAAATATTCTTTATACATTTTTCAATACACTACGTTTTGCACGAATTCGAGTTATAGAAAATCGCGTGGTATGAAAATTTTACGCGTGCAGTTCTAATAATCTAATATAATAGATGCCCAACTTTATAATTGTATTGGTAGTGTTTGAAGAAAATAACTTCAATAGGCCAGACATATAAATTGCTAATTTGGTATTACTAGTAAATGTTAAACAAATAAATTAATAAATAATATACTATCTCTGAGATCCATCGTGGTACGTAAATACAAATGTCATTGCATATTAATTAATAATGCGCATGATATCTTTGGGCTCAACTTGTGTGGGGTAATAACTTTAAGCCGCGAAGGGCTTTCGTAAACCCATTAAAAACTGATTTGACAGAAAATCATGTGTTTCGATCTCGCTCTGGCTAGAGTCGTTTTTTCTGGCTAGATTCCACTTATGAGACCAGCTGTCACTTACAACCAGAGATAATGTGGGTTGCTTTTCTAGGTTAGACGGAGCGAAGGTCACTCGCCCTTTGTGTACTCTTGTCTTGTCAGGGCCTTAAGATATATTAAGGTATTGGTTAGGCTCAACTTGTATTGTCGGTTTGGGAAGACTTGTTTTGGCCAGTCAGGGGACAACTTTGTGACACAGGACATCTTATGCACAGATTGGTGTCAATTTGTGTTCTGGTAGAATATCAGCTTGTATCACTGGTAGGATGTCAAATTGCTTGCCTTGTGAACTCAATTTGTAACTGGTTTGGCTTGACTTTTGCAGTCAGTTGGAATCAAGTAGTTGGTCAATAAGTGTAACTTAAGTGTGGTACTTATAGGTGTGATCAGTTGGAATGAACTATTGTTCTGGTAGAATGTCAATTTGTGTCGCCTGGCAGGATGTAAAATTGCGTGGCCTGCTGGGCTCAACTTCTGTGACTGGTTTGGTTTAACATGTAGCCTGTTGGGTTTGACTTGTGTAGTCAGTTTTAATCTGGTATGTTCAAGTAGTATCAATAAGTGTAACTTGTTAGTTTATTTATGCCCTCGTTGGGATTTTGTGTGGTCAATTGGAGTGGTCTATTATAACCAACTACGGTCGCTAGTTTAAACACGCTTTAAATGGGATTTTATGGAATTTAAATTATTTTAATTCTTTAAATTTTTTATTTTAAAGTGCGTTATAATAATTTTAATGTATTATTATAATAAATCGAAGTGTATTATTATAGTTTTAAATTTTGAGAATAAATTGCTGCATTTTACATTTGTTGTGTTGAAACTGTACTAAAGTTAAGGAAGTTGTCCACGGTTGACACAAACATCATTACGTGAAGAGTATATTGACCAAACCACATGGCAGGATAAACTCATAGAAAGATCTTAAAAGGGGAGAATCATTAGATTTACATGTCGTATGAGTAAAATTCAATAGTATCATTTTCAGTTATCCAAAAGATCAACCATTGCTTATGGAAATGTAAAAACTGAATCTCCTAATATAAAAGAAATCCACCATTCGTCATTGCCTGCAATTCACTATAAGCTGTGAAGTTACAGAATCTTTCAGTTGGGTGCAAAACGCAGTTTTGATTACAAATTTGTTCATAAAAAATGCTTTCTCTGTTTTCAGACTTATTCTGCTTCGAGAACGAGGAGTTGGCGGACAGCGGACCGGCGGAAGAATACTGTTTGCATCCGGAAAGCGGTGCGCCCGCCAACGCGACTTTGGAAGAAGAGGACTGCTACTGCATCGAAGGATTCAAGAGGAATGTCCACGGTTTCTGCATCATGGAAGAATACTGCGTCTATGGTAAGGACTTTATCCAGATTCTGGTACAAGAAAAGATACTGTTCGCCAAATAACTATAGCAAAATACTAAACGTCGCCCAATGGAAATAGATGAGGAAAACTAAAAAGTCTGACGTTCCAGTAGCAGATTATAGTTATAGTTCTGATTATTAACAACTTTAAGGAACATTTCTTTAGGCACATCGTTGTTTAAAACAATTTTTTTTTTAATTAAAATCAAAAATATGTACTGTTTAGAATGGAGATTAATAAGTTTTTATCCTTCCTAATTTAGTTTTTATTATAGAAAATAAAGTATAATTATAGCCATTTGCATTGCATTTTGTAATCAGAACTATAACTATAATACATCATTAGAGTTTCTTGGGCCTGAATGGTCGAGTGGCTAGTGCTCTGGCTCTCGGTACCACAGGTTTCAAGTTCGAGTCCTGGTGGTGCCACAGGTGTTTGTAGTGGTTCGGAATCCACTTTAAGCCGTAGGTCCCGGTCTCGTATGACTGTAAAGAGCGTCACAGAGCTAAAGTCAGACTTCTACCTACGGGTGCTTCATCACAACAGAAGCTGCCCCCTTTTCCCTCCATCCATGAGTAAATCATTCATGGGATGCCCGTCCCGCACAACAGAACATTGAGAATTAGTCACAACAGTGTTAGAGTTTCTTTATTTCGTCCGTTTCCATTGGCAACGCGACGCTAATGTGACGTCAACTTTGACAAATCAGATTAGTGATCGAGAATGGTTGACGTAGTCATTAATGGCAATCATTCTAATTAAAAACTGAAATTTAATTAATTAACTTTTCGAATTTAACGAATATTATTTTCTATTTGATATTATACTCATTTTCATCGTAAGCAAGAGATCTCTGGATTTGATTTGCTCGAATTGAACCCTCTTGTTCAGACTAATAAAAAGGTCACTCCAGGACCGAACTCCTCATTCAGAATGACGACCGATGACAATAATTACTAGAAAATAGGCGTAGGCTATTGTGTTCATGGAAGAAAGAAAACGTGTGCAAACTTCCCAGATATCATCGTTCAAAGGGCTTGCTCTAAATTGCAATGACTCAATATGTTCCTGTGACAGTGTGTATAAGCGAATATATAGATAAATTAGGCAAGCTACCTAGTGGGGAAATTTCTGGGTTTTCTTGCACAAAAAGGCATATAGGGTACAATTACCCATAGAATCCTTCGAGAGAATATCATTTCTCAGCTCGTCAACAGACATTTCTTGGTAGGCGTAAGAGAACACACCCTGGTGAATGAAAAGGATTAAAGTATATAAAATCATATGAAATGCAATAATATGAATGTTTTTCTATTTTTCTTTGTACAGTGTACTGCAACCCTCCCGAAGTGTATGACCCGTGTCCTAAGAAATGCAACACCACATGTCGAAACTACGGCGATCCAAACTGCGTTGAAGACAACCAGTGCTATCCGGGCTGCTTCTGTCCAGAAGGCTTAGTGATGGACGATTTCCGAAGATGCGTGACTCTGGATCAATGCACGCCAGGTAAAGAGTTCACTAAATTTCATCCTTACGCTTTCGAAATACTGAATGCCGGTTACAGAACTCGAGTAACAATAAAATAGAGAATTTGAAAAGTTTTGCAACTTTTTAGCCGATAAAGATATTGCAATAAACTTGGAGTCAATGAAGAGATAAACGTCCAATAATTTTTAAAAAATACAAAATTTCAGAGTCGACGGAAAAAGCGAGTTCAAATTCAAACAATTCAAATTTTCCTTTTTTTTTTTCCAGACAGTTGCCCTATCCATTGAAAAGTTAAGCTTGAATGTTTTATTGAATTATCATATAAAATTACTTAAATTACTTATCACTGTATATGGAATTAAATATAAAATATAAAACATAAATTATGTATGATATTAGATTAACAGTTACAGTAAGTGATCTTAAATACGACATTCGATTGTTTGTCACTTTTTTTTTTTTGTGCTACTGATTTTTTAAAATTATAAATATCTTATCCAGACACTTCGTATTTTTTCCCTGATCATTAATACAAACTTCACAAATCGACTTTAAATTTGAAAAATTAATGAACTATGGAAAATTCTTCAATTGTTTTTATGGTATTCTTTTGCAGGCTCCAATCCTTTCATAACTCTTCCGATGCCTCCACCCCCTGAAGTGATGGAATCTACACCTGCAAATGAAACTGCTGGTGTTCCCTCTACTGAAATCCAATCAACTTCAGACGCTGTGACTGTCCAGAGCGATACAGCGGAAACCCAACCCAACAATGAAGAGACTACCAAAGCTTACAAAGAGACGACGCCAACTACAGCAGCAGAAGAGCCTGAAGAAGTAGAAGAAGAAGAAACAACTCCAGCCAAGGCAATTGCAACCACAGCCACACCGAAAACAAAATTAGCGCCAAAGAAATACACGAGTAGCAAAGGGAAGACATCAGAAGCAACGACTAAATCTGCCAAGCAGAAGAATGCCAAATCTGCGTCTTCAAGTGCTGCTGAATCTTCAGCGGAAGCATCTGAAGATTCAGAAAATGCATAGTGACCTTCGCATTCTTGGAGGTCATTGCGACCTCCTTCAAAAAGCAGAGGAAGATTTTCTGCAACGGTTGGTTTTTCTCGTTGTTGTTTTCCAGTGTAAAACACCAACTGATGAAAAATGTGTAATTTTTTTTCTTCGTCGGAAATGAAGCATATTTTCCTTTGCATTGATTAGCAAAAAATGTGTTGTCTACTTCATTTTTATACACAAAATAGTGTTATGTACTTGTTATTTTTTTATCTACAGGCTACAGAGCCTGACATTTATGTATATAGTAAAATAATACGATACATCTCCTTTATAGTAAATGATCTTTTTTTAACAAAATTTTAATGTGTTTATTTGACAAAAATACACCAAATAAAATTTATGCAGGTTATGAAGCCTTTTGTAAATTAAAATTTCAATTTTATTCTTTAAATTTTTAGCGAATATCTTTTTTTATACCGCCAAAATGTTTTATATCGACAATAATACTAATAATGCAGATATGAATAAATTTTTGGAATAATGTTACAATATTCAAGCATTTTTATATTATTAAAATAAGCATTGCATGAGTTGGTGAATTGGCCAAAATGTTTCCGATTTTTGACTCTTTCTTTGAACTAGAACTTTACTAACGAACTTTTTGTGTGAACTTAGTTTGGTAATTATAGTATTTTTTTTTTGTATACAATACGATGAGTCTTGTGTTTCTTTTATGCGTATCACGAACAACTACTGATAAAGAAAGAAAAATTTAAAGCGTAATTGCTCTGCTTTTTTTTTGTTTTGTACGACATAAATTCTCCCGGATATCCGAATTGTTAACGTGAGATGTTTACACAAACCGTTACAATCTCCAAAGAGTCCTTTCATTTCTGAAAACATTAACTGAAACTAACGCCATCAGCAGATTTAAACCTGAGTCCTCTTTACGCGTTACTACTGAATCCCGTACCAGCCATATCAATGGTTAGCGTAGTAACTTTAAAACCTTGATGTACTTATGACTTTCATGTCAAATTTCATGGCCGATATAATGCAAAAATATTTCTGAATATGATGTAAAAATAATCATTGTATGATTGAAACAAAAAATAATGTAATAAAAAATAATTTATTATCTCAATAATTTAATTACAGAATACATTAACTTAATTTAATTTAAAAATTAAAATATTGTCCACGGATAAAGTACGTTGAGAAAAAGTAGAAAAAGTTGCAGAAACTTCTAGCATCAGTGAGGAAGAACAACTCATTAATACTTTATTAAGTAATTATTTAAAGATTTTATTTGTTAGAAAATTTTTATGACGTTAAAAAAATAATTTCTATTTGAAATAAAAAAAAATGTGGATATCATGGCTCTTTTTCAAAAAAATTAAGTGATTTTTCTGCATTAACACCAAAATAAATCAAACATCCAAACTAAGTTATTCTAAAATAATGTTTTTAATTTCTATTTTGCAACTTATTTTCAATGAAAAATCATGCCTATCTATAAATACAGGGTGGTTACAGTTAACTAGTCCCCACTTATGAACACCAAAAATTAGTACATGGGCCATATGCTCTAAAAATTAGTTCAAAACAGTGCCGCTGGGGAGCACTGTACGGCACAATACAAGAAATTCAGTTTAGAAAATGATCAACATGGAATAAATATAACAATTTCAACATTTATTGACCAGTAATTAATGCATTATATTTTTGAGCACCTTCCATATGGTACTATTCGTTGATACGGAACACCTATCTGTTGAGATGCTACTCGTATACTATTGGAACCAGCACCAGATGTCCATGATTATGACACAATAGCTCGGCATCCGTAACAATCTGTTTACGTCCTCTTCTAGGCTGAATTCTGAATTTTCTTGTCTTTTCAAATTCGAAAACATAGCACGCACACTATTCGCAGATAGCGTGCGTGCTATGATGGCGAATTTGAAAAAGACAAGAAATGGCCAAGTCCATGGCCAAAACTCATGGAAACCACTGAAGCATTTTCTTCGTTTTTGTCGAACAGTTTTACCAATGAAGCATGTTTAATTAACATAAATTTATTACAGTTGGAAAAGTTCGAATACCAATTTGATGCTTGTTTTCTCACTTTATAGCGACAGATGTTTTGCATTACATTTCCACCTTTGTACACATATGCAAATCACCAGATCATTTCATTCCTGCTTATAAAACCTGTTCTTAAATGTTGAAACTGTCCTTTTTAATACTTTTAACGTGTGCTAAACAGCTGTCCCTAGTGACCTGTTATAATTTATTATTTTTTTTTTTTTTTTGAGATTCTCTTAGCTTATGTTGTCAATGCTTTGAAAGGTTTCATCTGCAGAATGCTCTAGATAGGCAAAGCTTAATTATAATTTTAAAAAATTTCCTGTTTTATTTTACATTTTAAAACATTAAAAAAAATCTATACGCTAAAAAGTATGTTAAATCTTTAGGGACTAATGAAAGTTTCATCATATATTTATCTAACACAAATAAACATTACATTCTATTTATTAATTCAAATATATTAAAATCGTTATAACCTGATTTAACAAGACATTATTTTCATCCTTTAAGAGTTTGAATTAACATTTTCAGATGCCATACTCTCAAACAAGGGTGTCAAATCGAAAAGTACCATTCTGAAA
>BPLR01019293.1:0-50972 GCA_021605095.1 Caerostris extrusa | reverse complement strand
GATTGTGGAACACTGGTCTTCTGAAAGAATATGTCGTGGGGCCTCTGAAGCAGAGGGCTTTTCCCCTTCCTCTGAACATCAAGAGGTAGTGTTTCATCTGAAAGGAGTCACATGCAGCCCCATTGGTATACTACATTTTTTTTTTCTGCCTACTAACATAATTTTTAAGAGTTATTTGTTTCAGAATTGAGTACAAACATTGGCAGAAAGGTATATATTCAGAACGGGCACTGTCAAAATTCTTTGGTATAGAACATGAAATTCTCAAATCAAAGGTGAAAAACAAACTTAAAATATGTGGCTTCAAAATGAATACAACAGTCAATGCATTTATATTGCTATGCAAACCCTATATATGACATTATTTCAAGAAAAAAGTGATAATAACTGGTTGTAACAGTAATGCCCAAGGCGAAAATAAACCAAAAATTTGGGAAAACATATTTTGCAGTGGTTGTTCTTTTCTTTAAAGATTATTCTTTTGAGTTACTGGAAGGAAAAATTTTGGAGGTTATCCTTTTCAGTCACTTCTTTCCACTTCACTGAAAATGATTTGCAAACTGAGGCAGATAGGTTGAAGTTATGTAAAAAGAATATGAAGAAGAACTGCATTTATTTTCTGACAAATGACTCCTTTGTCAATGAGCAAAGTTCCCAAGAAAATTAATTTTTAATTTCTGTTGTGCAAGAACTTCCTTAGAGCTTAACCAAACATCAACGGCTCATAATGAACAATTCCATACCTATAATGCACAATCAAAAAGAACCCAGATGCAGCAATGCAATATTAGCGGTGGTCTTTCACAATTGACAGCATTTCAATCCCTTTGGTCAGAGGGATCCTCTGTTTAATCATGTAGGCTCAGAAGTTGAATAGGTGTGTGTTACATCATTTTATAATAAATTTGGGCAGAACTTTATTACAACCAGATATTAATTGGTACAAATAATCAACTGAAAGATTCAACCACAAAAATCACTGGGCTCAAGAGTCACATAATAATGATACAAAGAAAAGAATACATACAGAGACTTCACAGAGTTCCAGTTTTGAACTGATTAAATTAATTTAATACTACCCGATACACAGTGGTCATACATCATTTAAGTACAAAATGATATACACTAATGTTATCTTATTTCTAAAAGGCAGCTGTTTACCATGCAACTGATGCAGCTATGGTATCACTCATGATGCCTGTATTGTTGGTCATTCTAATTAAGCATGCATAATTTTCCTCCTTGGAAGTTTGTATATTGATATCAATGGGTTCCAAATATGAAGGAGATGATAGTAAAACTAAAATGACAAGGTGCCCGTCAAAAATGGCAACATGTAATTGGACATCAAAAATTGTAAATATTACGTAGTAATAAAAGCTGATTTCGGTAATCAGCCGATCAACCATAGTGAATTACCTGTCCAGCAGATTTTATACCAATGGTTTTCCTGAATCACCAGCTTGATACAGAAGTGCTGAAAACTAAAACACAAAGTTCATGAAAGTTACTATTACCCAGAAATGAAATTTTTCTTTAATATTCACGGATTTTCATTCTACAAATACTTCCTCTTAAATGTCATTTTGACAGGATTCACACAGGTGAACCGAATAATGTCGTGCCTCTATCTCACATCTGTTGAAAAGGAAAACTTCATATGCTCTTTTGAGTTCAAAAAGGACATATTCTGGCAGTTTACTCAGTTCTTCTGATTAGCTATAAGAGTTTCACGAAAACTGATGGATGCAACAATGGCACAGTTTGTCGCTTGTTATTTATACAGTTGCCGCGCCAGTGTGCCCGAAACCAGCTTCAAATCAATCCAAAGAATAAGCCACTGAACAGAGCACCCAGAACGGTAGGTAATGATGAGCCCTCAGGCCTTTTGAGCGACACGAGGCATTTTTGCTGGTCATCTTCCACTGGGCCTCAGGGCCTAGTGGCAACGGCTGACGCATCTGCAATGGCTTTCATTAATATAGTCCATGATTGTAATTGTTTCACATGCTTCCCAAATTCAGGTAGCTAGTGCAGTCTGTTTATATGAGTGATCTGCTCATGAACAACAATTACTTCTAAAAACACATCAGCTTTTTTTTTTTCAGTTGATAGCCTTTGTATCGTAATTCTTCATGTTGCAAAAATAAGAAACTGAAAAAGATATACATATGTTATTAGGCAGGAAAATACAGAAGAGATGAGATGGACAAAAGCCATGCACATTATTAAATACATTTTTATTCTTCTTGTATTAGAGATTTAGAAATATTTTTTATGATATTTGAAAACATGTTTTTTATAAGGACTTCATAAAATAACAACATTAAACATTAGATATCAAATTCCATTTTTTTTACAGAGTTGTCTTATTAATGATGAGCTATGAATATTTAATATAAAACATCTAATTCATTTTAAATGAATGAAAGGGCACAATTAAAATTTAAAAAAACAATGATATTGTATGAGTTCTAACAATGCTTATAAGCACAATAAAATGCTTTTTACACTTGTGTTGTTATGTGTTTTCAGTCAATGTAATTTTTTAAAAATACAATGTGAAGTACACATAAAAAAAAAAAAAAAATTTCATAAGAAAAGATCTCAAAATATTCCGAAGTCATGCAATATAAAAGTATGTGGTATTAGTCGCTTAAAAATATTCACAAATTTATCTGATTATGCCATATAAGGAGAAATGGAAACACACTCATATGATAAATAATGGATAATTTTCAATATATTTTAGTATTATTTGACCCAAATATACCTGGGGAATACAACATTACAACATAAATATAGATTAACCTGTTTGATGCCCAGAGAAAAATAAAAGAAAATTGCCTGCATCCTTCAGTCAGAGATTTCCATGTCATTTTTGGGTGTAAAATGCATTGTTTGATTCGATTAATCCTCATTGATAACGACGAGTTTGATGCAGCAAAGTCCGGAAGAACGGCAACAAATGATTATTTTGTTTTTAAACAGTCTTAGTTTCGGGCAGTGTCCTCCAAGAAATAAACAGATCAAAACATGAAATTTGTAAACTGATAGTCTGGTCAACACAACCATATATGAGAGTATAAGAAAGGTTTGTAAAAGAGATAGAAGATTAAACATTTTCAAAGCTTGTTCTATTGAAAGGGCTTTGCATTTAGCAGCTTAATAAACAAAACGAAGGTGGCTCTTGATATGTTCATCATTTTGTCACATTATATAAACAGGAATGGAGTGCCGATTCTGTAATCAAAGAACAGGCAACAAAAATGAACAAATAAACGTGGATGTAATAATGTGGAATACTTAAATATTGTTGATAGTATTTAGCAGCTTTCCTCTTATTGTAATAATGAGTAAAACAATCAAGCAATATTTTACCAGGCCTTAAAGTGGAAAGGAAAACACAAGAAATGCTAAGAGGGTGGATACCAGTGGTCTGATAAAAGATCTGTTGAACAAAGAGACCCGCGGAGTAATATTGAGTCATCAAAAAAGGAAGATCACAACATCAGGAACAAGCAGACACACCTCTTTTACGAGCAATTTACAGGTTCCTGAGTTTTCAGAACCCATGATTCAGGCTGAACTAAAGGTTATAAACACATTTAATAATGAAAGTCTAAATTCTGAAACATACTTATATAGAACAAATAGGCATAATGCTTATAATAAAATTTGATACAATACATGAAAGATTGGTTTTGTTAAAAGTCCTTAGTCCATGCATGGTATAAACCCTTATTTATTCTATGGAAAAGTATCAACATTTTTTTTTAATGAAATACATTTCTATGATAATTATCGTTATTGTCATTTAGTCTCTCTATTCAAAATAGAAATCTTCGCCTAGTAATTTAATTTTGTCTTACAAATAGAAGAGCAGAGAAATTTTTGAGAATGTGCAGTCCCTTTTCTTTTCTGAAAACCCCACAATCAGTCTGATAATTGAGATTTAGTTTCTAAATATTATTCAAATATTAAGGTTCACATACAGTTATCACATGAAACTCAGTTGGCCATAAAATGTAAGGTCTGTTAAAGGATATCAGAACCCTGGCTGACACTAAGTATGCTGAGCAGAAAAGATTTGAAAGCTCATTGCAATGTAGCTCATACATGCTTATGGAAAGGTGTAAAAGAACTTGAGGTATTTTTCCACATTATTGACACATAGCTTCATGCATATGAACTGTTTAACCATGTTGAAAAACCATCTAAAACTAACAAGAAATATAAATTCATCAGGGCTTCTGCTCCACACATTTATCAGGGCAAGACTTCAAGGTTGTCCTGAGTTGGAAATGGCCCTGGTGAGTTTCTGTCAAATAAAAGATACAGCAAGAAGGTTTCAGCCCAGGAGGGTTTGAGCTTTCTGCTATTTCGAGCAGCGCAACGTGAAATCTGTGGTTCAGACAACAACATTGTGAACGAATGGAGAAGTCATGACTGAAAGGTTACGTTATCATTCATCATACAGAATCTTGTTAACATGAAATTCGCATAGATCCCGCAAGATTGATGGTGGAGGCGTGAGGTAGCACGATTGTCATTTGCAATTATTATACAACAACGAGTCGCGTGCCTTCGCCAGATCCGAGGCAGGCACTCGAGTGATCATCATCCACCGGCCTACAAAAACGTCAGCAACCAATAATCATCCACGGTCATCCAAGAACTCCAATAGAATTATGTTATTTTTTATACATATTTCAGCAACCTGGTCAGTTGATCCTGTGCTGGTAAGAATGCGCAACAGCTAGTTAATAAATATTAAGAACGCCATTAAATGAAGATCATAGGCCTGTGCCACCAGTTAATATACAGGTTCCTCCTGAAACTTCACATCATTAAAAATTCCAAAACCATTTCTAATAAAAGAATACAGCCATTGTAGAATAGAATTTACCTTTTGTGCCTGCAGAAATAAAATTCTGTCCACTGGATGGATACTCATTGATTTCTCACTGAATATCCACATTGACAGCTTCTTGCTGGCTAACACATCTACAGTGTTAATGTCAATGCTTTTGTTATCTGACAGTTCTTGCAATTACATGCTAAAATGAATAGTACTTTTATAGTGGAACAAAAGTATGGTAATGAAAGTATCATTGTGTTTCTTGAAACATTTTTCGCCAAGCATGTTTAAGTTATTCTTAAAATATTTTTGCATCTTGTTAATTTGTGTCATCATTTTCTGTTTTAAGTGAACATTTGTCCAAGATTTTGTGTATCATTGTAAATGTATTGTAGTTAACTGTTGAACAACTCGTGTCTGATATAGAGATCAGGCCTTTTGTAGAACAAAAGACCATCATGTAACACATGTTGTTATTCAAAGTAAGTGGCGTCACACATTTGCATTCGCAGCCAGTGGAGCTTAGCAGACGAAATATTTATAACTGAGATTTTGTTCAGGTTGAATAGGAAATGACTGAGGTGATAAAGCTTGATAGCAGAACATTGCGTGAACTAAATTCCTCTGTTATTTATCACAGATATATGTGCCTATTTTGCTGAATCTGCTCTCCCCATTGGCAAGGCAAACCATGCACTAAATAAGGGGTTAAGCACGAGATTTTACTCCAGAACTGGCTATGTTTGAATGATACGTTTTGATAGCCATATCAAAAATGCCATTAGCATAAAAATTTGAATAATTTAAAACTCGTATTACAAAAATTTAACAGAGGTCACATTGGAACCAAGAATGCCAATCATAAAAATATTGAAGCAAAAGTATAGCATAAAATAATTATAGAAATTCTTTTATTGAATTAACTAGTTGCCAGGTGTATCTATTTATATCTGTGAGTATAGTCGGGAAGTGATGCCCAAAGAAACTATGGCAACAGCCCTCTGGTCAATAAGGATTGAGATCTCTGCGAAATGGCTCAGAAGCGCTGTGTCACCTGGGTCGGGGGATAATTTTCAGTCTGGGCTTCTCGTAAATGGCAGCCTATTATGGTGCCGTGTCCAGTGTTATGACAATACCCATTATTGTGAATGAAAAGAACAGCAGCACGAAGAAGCTGAGGTGTGAGTGGCTCAGGAACATCGTGCCTCAGAAAACTTTCTCAGTCAAAGATTCTAAAAACAAACTTAAAGATATCACGTAACCATTCACAAAAGGCTTATGAGTGAAACAAAGAGCACCTCCTCTTTTCTTCACTCGCTGTGCCAGAGCCAGATGTCGAGTGAAGAAATCTAGAAAATGTCAGCTGGGAGGGAACGCCGGCTGTAGAATTACCTCTGATCCAAAGGCGTAGTGAGGCTTGCTCTTCTCGCATGTTTTGATTTTCAGTCTACTTTTTAATGGATGATTGCTCTATCAATGTTTTTATTTTCGTATTAGCTTCTAGCGAGGAATTTTTTGTCTCGAGGCCGCACCACATTTGCACGAGCATGCCGAGCATGTGCTTGTGTGGAAGTGCTACAGAAGCCGATGGCTCACAGCTGGGGAGTGTATTTGAAGCTGTTTGGTAAAAAAGAAAAAAGCAATATAGCTGGGATGATACACCAGGCCAGTGTAATATGCTTACTGAAGTTTAGTCGTAGCGGTGCATGAAAAAAATGGTGTGAATTGTGCCAGGCCTCGATGTTTTAAATTATTTATAAATTCTTATTTACAATTGAATGAATTTGTAAAGATTAAGTTTGGTACAAATTTTAATCAAAGAACCTCAGAAGAAAATGCAGGTTATCAAATGTAAAAACATGGTTGGCAATAAAAATCTAGAAGGCCCTGTCAACATGCCCTTGAGTTTTTAGGAAGAATCGGTTTTTGAATTAAGAAACTATTCTATCGATCAACTATTGTTCCCCGCCTCATGCAACCTAATGTTTTATTTGATCAACAATCATTAAATTCTTTACACTTTCGAAGCATCGATCTCTAAGTCATCTAGCCATACCCAAGATAGTTTCTTAATTCAAAAACCGATTCTTCCTAAAAGCTCAAAAGTTTTTTATGTTGAGTAAATTTTATTCTAAAAGTTTTGGGCTTCATTTTAAATCATTCTAACCATGTTTTTCTTACATTTTGATAACCTGCATTTTTCTTCTGGTTCTTTGATTAAAATTTGTACCAAATATAATGGCAAAAGGGAAAATTAATTGCGCACCATTCGCTTGCTGTTGAACAATGTGAAGTTTAATAAATAAGAAAATTTTATAAATAATTTAAAAACATCAATTTTTAAACAATTCTACCATTACTTTTCATGCACTTATGCATTTAAACTCAATTTAAACAAAATGTACACACACAACACTAATGAATTGTTTTAAGTTACAATTATCATCAATATGTACTTTTCTTTTACCAAACAACTAAATACACTCTTAGCTTCAATGAACCATCAACTTCTGTAACGCCTTTTGCAAAGCACATGCCTAAACTTATCTCATTAAATAATAATTACTATTTTCAGAGATAAAAAAATTCCTCATGTAAATCAATCTGAAATAAAAACATTGATACAATAAATAAGAACTTAATCATCCATTAAAAATTAATTTTGAAAATCAAAACTTTTTAAACAAAACAATCATTGTCTCTGAAGTAAAAAATTGAAACAAGCCTACCTCACTACACCTTGGATCAGGAATTAATTCTACAGCTTAGGGAGAGCACTTTCCAAGCTTGGCTCGCCTGTCGGAGATATTGTTTTGGAGAACTTGAAGAATTTCTTTTCTAGATCTAGGTCGGTCCACTTGACAACTCCAAGTTGACCTCACTCTCAGTCTTCAAGTAGATTCCACTCGGCGACCACGAGTTGGCTGTAGAAAGGCCTTTTAGTTTGGTGAAGAAGAAAAAAGAGAGGGTTAAATTTTTCACTGTTTCACTTCATAAGAAAAACTACTTTTGAGTGAATAGTTCACATTAATCTTTAAGTTTTTATTTAGAATCTTTATTTGAAAGTTTTCCTAATTTTTTGATGTTCTAATTACTCCTTACCCTCCTTCTCATTATACTCTTCCTTGATCCTTCATTCACAGCAGGGAATGACCCCAACAATAGCCCATGTTCATTGTCATAACACTTGGACATAAATTTTATTTCATAATAGGCTGTATTCCTGATGTTTTATTGACAAAGAAGTGATATTCAAATTAATCCCCATTGGGTGATACAATAGCTTCTCTTAATTCCTTTCACTAAGTCCTCACATATAGTCCTTGTAACCAAGAATTTGTTGTACTAGTTTTTCTTTGGGCATGTAAAGCATTTGCAAGGGATATCGCAGATATAAATTAGATACACCCTGTATTAGTTATAATTCAATAAAAAAATTTCTATAATTGTTTTTATGCTGCCAAAAAAAAAATTACATTTTGTGAATGGATTATTTAATTTTTATGAATTAATTGTGCGGATTGTGTGATATCCTGTTTAAATTTTTAATAATACGAGTTTTAAATTATTCAAATTTTTTTTATAATGCGCATTTTTGATATGGCTAATCAAAATGCTATTAACAATCATTCAAACTTATGTAGTTGAATTTATATTCTAGGGAAATTAAATCTCATTCTTATTGTAACACGTGCATGTGGGATTTAATATATATCGGAGAGCAGTAAGACATATAAATAGAAGCACATAAAAAATATCTGTAATAAATAACAGAAAATTTGTTCCACGTAGTGGAATTGCTTCTGTAATCAAAGCTGAATGCATATTTATATCATTTTCTAATTCAATATAAATTAAAATCTCAATTATAAATATTTCATTTAAAAAGATTGCTAGAAAATATGGCTGCTGAAATGCAAAATATGTTGGCTGTGTACTGAATAAATGTTTTTATCTTTTTCTATAACTGTTCATGGAATTCATATTTCTCATTTGATAAAGTTAACAAACATTTTGTTCATCATTTATTATCTTCTTATTTTTTAAATAATATGTTCACTTTTGCATTTTTAAAAATAGTGATTGACCAACTATATATATTAATTTGAATTATTGAAAAATCAACAGTTAATTTCGCTTTCTGACCTGCACTGTATTTATTACAATTCAATAATTGCACAAAATATGTATGTTCTTTAAAATAATAGTAACAAATTAACAAGTGCAAAAATATTTTAGAATAGCTTAAAACATGCATAAAATGTACATTTTAAGCACAATGATGTACTTATAATTATTACATCTTTTGTTTATACATATCTTCTATAAGATTTTCTTCCATTTTTAATTTGCATGAATTGTAATTAAAAATTTGTTATAGATTAACTGTAAAAAATATTGTGTATTGATTATCCTGTGAATAGAAATAAATTGTTTTTCTTTAGATGTGATCCAGGACAACCCAAAACTTCTGTGAAAACACATCAATGTCATGAATATTCAGTGAAATCAATAAGTATCCATCCAGTGGACAAGAATTATTTTATTTCTGCAGACACAAAAGGGTAAATTCTATTCTACAATATTTTTTGTATTCTTTTTTTATTAAAAATAGTTTTGAATTTTTATTGATTGTTAGAAATTAAATTTATGTGTATATTTTAAACTTTAATTTTATGATCTTCATTTGTAAACGCTTGTTATAAAGTTCCAGCCAACAGCCAGTGCATTTATTGTAGCTGTTAAAAGCATTCCTTAACCTGAGATATTAACTATTGCTAAGGGATGCCTTTGAGCAATAATACAAAAATCAACAATTGTTGGAGTTTGAAAAGTAAAGAATATTTGGGATGACAAAAATTGGATGATTATTGGTTACTTTGACAAGTTACCTACCACTTCAACTGCTTTGACAATACTGTAAAGACCAGTGGATGATGATAGTGAGTTCACACTCAGTGCCCTGCCTCAGGACATCAAACATGAACACAGACTGCGATTTGTATAGTGTATATCAATATCATTTGCAAAACTGATGACAATCATTTGCTACTACGCTGCCTTTGTCAACCACATCATCACCTGTGAATATGCAGTGCATCAAATGCTAAGATCAAATTATGATGGAATGGTGGCAGGTAATTTTCAGTCGCTGACTTATGATTCAATTTTCATTCGTTCACAACCATTTTTTGACATCAATTTTGGAATACATGGTGAACACTAGTGCTGCTTGTTGTTTAGGCACAGCTGGTATGATGATGTGGGTACATTCAATGTATATAATACCTCGATCTTCCCTCCAGTAACGAAGCATGACACTATGACAGCCTAAACTACTATTTCATATCTTTTTTAGCTACATGTTTTGACCTTCATGACAGAGCTGCAGGGCCCATTTCCAAATAGGATAATGCTTGGTCACCCACTCACACCAAGGGTGCCATATGACTGCCTTTTTCAATATCATTGGGAACATTTTGTTGGATCTCACAGATTTGTAACCTGTTGGATTTTGGATTAAATTCGGTTGCATAGCACATGGTTAAACTAGATACATGTGTGGAAATGTGGTTACTAGTGTAATACTACAGAAAAATGTGGAAGGACGGGAATTATGGATGTTGTAAAGGACACCATAAAAACATGTATGAGTTTTGTTGCACTAAATGAACTTTTGTAGTCACTTACTAATATTATAAACATATGTGATATACTGCTTAGTGTTACAAACATACATATAAAATTTCAATAGGTTCTGGAAATCCCCTTCTTTTTCTGGTACTAATTTTTTATAGTAACAAGTTTCAAAATGTAGTGCTTTCTCCTAATTACATGTATCAACCTTTTGAATGTGGAATTATTAATATTGATAATATTGACTAATCATAATTGTGAAATGAGAGTTAAGGTTTTGAAAAAAAAAAAAAATTTTTAGTCAATACAACAAAATAATTCTCTACTTTCTTCTGAGAATTATTTTTATTAGACAAATTAAATTTTGTGTAAATTACAAGACTTTTTAAATTTTATTTTGGTAGAATAATAATAATGTAACGTTTATGATGATGATAAATAGGTATGCAACAAAATTATTAATTATCATAAAATGTATTTCATTAAAAAAAAAAATGAAATTGATATAACATTTTTAAAAATAAATAGGTTTTGGTATACTGTCAAATCCCTTTAAAATTCAGTTGTAAAGATAAGAGTGAACTTTTATTTGAAACCAATCTTTTCATGTGTATCCAAATTTTGGCGCTAAAAACCGATGCATATTTGTTTTTTATATAAAATATATATTTTTAGAATTTAATTTCATTATTAAATGTGTTTATAATATACTTTTAGTTTCATGAATCTGTGGGATTTACGAAAGCTTCAAAAGAAACCTGTAATTGCAGTGCACCATCATAAAAGCGGTCATACAATCTGCTTTGTTCTCTCTCCTGTTTCGGGAAATAGTGTCTTACATTATCTTCTGACTCAATATGGTAACTGCTTTTAAATTATTTAATTATTAGAATAATTTTTATAAATTATTAAAACTTTGTTGATTAGATACTACCATAAAATCCCCATACTACGCATTTCTTGTGTTATATATCAAAATAATCTTTCCACTTTAAAATATGATAAATATTTAAGTGTTTCTGATTTGTAAAAAAGAGGAAATTTTAGTTTATAATATGGGTTTAATGGCTAAGTATTACATTATTTTTAAAATTGGCAATTTATTTGTCTACAGTTTATTGTTTCTGGTTTTTGTTATATTCTTTTGATTTACAAATGAGCATAAAACTATATGTTTAAATATATATATATTTTTCAATTTATTTCATATAATGTAAAATAAAATGACAGACCCCTTATAAGGTAATTTTACTTAGGTCATTTTTGTCATAACTTTTGTTGTTATTTATATACATATCTTGATGGCTATGGTAAATATAACATTTAAAGGCCACTTTTTTCAATTAATAGAACAAACTTAAAAAATATTGTGTATCATTTATTTGCCTATCTCCCAATATTTCTTATACCCCTCCACCTATAAATGGTATGTTGATTGGTGATTGTGTTCTGAAAATTTGAGACTGTCAGTTTCAAAAAATTTCATGTTACCTGTTTAGAGATCCTGTCTTTCATTATATAAAAGAAGTTTTTCACCTCAAGAATAAAACTAGTTTAAAATAATGCAAGATCAGAATGTGGCCATACAAGCTTCAAATTGAAATGTATAGCTCAAATTCATAACATTCAGTCTCCAGGAAAGCTATCTTTTACAAAAAATACATTTTCATCCAACTCACATTACTGTAGTATTCGTTTGAAGGGTTTATTTAATATCAAGGGTGGAAAATCTGCTGCCAGCTGATCCAAATTTCATGCCTTGCTACAAACAACATAGCTGTAATCTGTCATTTGAAGGATTACAGTAATTCTTTATTTCCCATTTATAAGCAAATTTTTTTTTTCCCACAGGAAATCTATAACTATGTTGTATGTAGAAATATTAAAATTCCAAAATTATATTTGTTAAATAATATTTAAAAACATATTTATGGCATTTATCCATTATTTATCTATATGCAATTATTGTTCATTCTCCCCTTATGCATGGCATATTGGATGTATTTATTAATATTTTTTAACGGCTAACAATTTTTCTTTATCCTTCTTGTAACTTCCGAATATTTTGAATTCTTTTTTGTAATTTTTTTTTTTTTTTTTTTTTTGTGCT
Source organism: Caerostris extrusa (assembly GCA_021605095.1). NCBI lineage: Eukaryota > Metazoa > Arthropoda > Arachnida > Araneae > Araneidae > Caerostris > Caerostris extrusa. Next base: position 38,364 of record BPLR01019293.1, on the reverse strand, counting down.
ACATTTTGTATTTTTTTTTTTTTAAAAAAATTGGATACATATAATTTTTATTTAATTTTTGAAAACTAAAAACACCATTTCTTATACAAATAAAAAATAATTTATTGTAAACATATAGAGCATTTTTATTTCTTTCTCATTCAAAACTCATATATCATTTGATACTTTTAAATTTTAATTGAATCTTTATTCCTTACTACCATTTATTTAAAAATAATTTCGTATTTTAATATTCGTAATGTCAATTCATAGTTCGTATTCGTAATTCATATTGTAGAAATGGCATGCAACAAAAAAAAAAAAATCGGAGAAAAAAAATTTAATGTGTCTTTATCTATTAAATAATTTAAATGATAATATTTTTATGCGAAATCTATTAAAAATTGGTACAATATTTCCATAAAAAAAATATTCATTGTTAAGAATTCCAAAATATATACGAAAGTTGCAAGAAGGATAAAAAATATTTTTAGCCATTAAAAACTACCAAAAATATTAATAACTACATCCATCTCTCTCTCTCTCATATATATATATATATATATTTATTTCTTTTTCTTAAGTTCCTGCCTTTGCATGGCCGTGATTTACTTCCAAATTTTACCAGAATTTACAGGGATACTTCTGATACAAAAAGGCTATATCAACTGAAAAAACACATCAATTTGATGAATTACATTGTTTTTTGCATTGTTGTTCTATTCATAGACAGTCTGCTGTAAAAATAAATAAAACATACTAATTACTGAATTGTAGGCATCTAAGATTTTATTAAATAATTATGAACAAATTTGCATTGACATTTTACAAATAAATGTTCATGTTTAATCATGGATTTATGTATCTTTTAAGAAATTGCAAATGTTGCAATCTAAAGTGTATTGTCAATTCCTTCAGGTTACTATAGTTAAATTCAAAACAATTTGCCACTAGATTTTCAAAATTTGATAGTCATGGGGATGAGTTTAGAAAAAGAGAAACCTTTTCTCATCATGAAGATGGGAGAAACCGCCTGTGCTAAATATAGAGTAATATTAAAATACTCCGTGTATAAAGATGAAGACTTCTTCATTTTCAGAATACCCTTGATAACTTCTGATATGCCTTTCAAATTCATAAGGCTACAAACTCCCAAAATGGCAAAAAGCACGAGGCCAATCACTTAACATTGCTTGGATTGATTTGAAATAGGACTGCTTTAGCTGTGGGTCAGATATACATGTTAATATGTATGCAATACTAAACAGGCAACCTATTGATTCATTATTCACATTAAAATAGATTTTAGTAATATACATGTCATCAATGGAAAAAAGAACTTGTTTCTTTGATATAAAACTTGCCAAAATTATGTCTTTGACATAAAAGATATATGAAGTTTTATTTTCTGCAGCTGGATTATATCTGCTAGTTGACTGTAATTTGCCACAAGTAGAATGAAGGGATAAATTTTGCAGTATATTCAACTGCAGTTCTGTATATTGTGAATCCTAGAATTTGAGTTGTGGATCTGAGAATTGTTTAATTCTTTCAAAATAGGCCCATTTGCAAGAATGTTTGTAGAATGAAAATCCATTGAATATTAAAAAGAAAATTTCTCATTTCTCCAAAAGGTAATAAATAACTTCATAATTTTGTGTTTTAAACAGTTTTCCAAATTTGCTTCACAATATATAACAAATTTGATTCAAAATTGTTGGTAAAAATATTGATTAATTAATTCACTATGGATTGTCAATTAATTTACAGAAATCAGCTTTATTGCCATTGTAATATTTTAATTTTTTGATGTCCAATTTTTTATGATATACCATTTTTGGCAACAAATTATTTCTGTTTTAGCATTTTTTAACAATCTGTGTAGTTTTTGTACTTTATTTATATGTATGTGCAGGTTAATTTATTATCAAGTATACAAACTTCTGGGAAGGGTATGCTACTCAAAAGACAAATTGGAATGATAGTAATACAGGTTAGAAGTGGCATCCTTATGTGGAAGAATGCAGAGACATGAGAACAAATTAACATAAAAAACTTGGCATCAGTGCCACATGAAATTAAACAATACTTTTTAAATAAGATCTTTATTGTGTATGTATTTTTATTACTTAAATGATTAATATGATTATAATATCAGATTAGTATTAATTAAATTAATTTTTTACAGCCTTTTGATAGTTCAAAAACTGGGAAAAAGCTCTGACATTGAAGTCATCTATGAAGTATGTATTCTTTTCTTTAATATCATTATTATGAATCTTGTGTAATTACAGTGATTATTTATTAGTTGAATCTTTCAGTTGATTATTTATTAATTAATATCTAGTTGTAATAAAAAGTTCTGCCTTTTTTTCCCCCAAGGGTTATTATAAAATATTATAACACCTATTCAACTTCTAATTTTCTATGATAAACTAGGGATCTTATATATTAAAAGTTAAATGCATGAGAATGTGGCTTAGCCATAATTCAAGGCCTACCAAATGCCTTGAAGTGATTGCCATCACAAAGGTTTATTTTGAATGCATTATAAGGTATAAAAGGAATTGTTCATTATGAATTGTTGGTGGCAGTTAAACAATAATTCTTGGAAGTTATTTTAACAATTAAGAACTTAAAAGCATTTTTCCAGAATAACACCTTCATTGATCTATAAAAAAAGGAGTCATTTTTGCCAATCCAATCCCCTGTCAGAATGCTTGTCTCCTAAAAAAAATTTAGAATGGCTGGTTCTTCATTCTTCATATTCTTCTAACTTACCTCTAACACATTATCACATTTTTATAGTTTGCAAAATCATTTTGCATGAAATGAAATTGACTTCAAGCGAAGAAGTTAAAATAAAGGTTAAAGAGTTTTTTTTTTTTAAACCCATCGGCAAAACCAAGAAACTAATCTTTAAAAGAAAAAAAAAAAACAATACCACTAAAAAGAATGGTGACTGCTGATGATTAAATAAATATGTTTTTGTCCCAAATTTTGGTTTTTATTTTCCTTGAAAAAAAGACATTACTTTTGTTACAACCAGTTATTATCACTTTTTTTCTTGAAATAATGTTATACTTTTTAAATATAGGGGTTTTTTTTTTTTATAACTTAATATAAATGCATTATTTGTTTGTATTCTGAAATTTTGAAGCCACATATTTTAAAAAATTTGACACTAGCAATTTTGAAAATTTCATGATACTATACCAAAAATTTTGTGTTATACATTCTGAAAATATTATACCTATTTCTGTAATGGTGTACTTTTCCAATTCTGAAATAAATATGCTTAAAAGATTAATATGTTAGTAGGCAGAAAAAAAAAATGTAATATATTAATCGAACCATGTGACTCTTTCAAGATGTAATTTTTCTGTAAGTGTTCGGGGGAGGCGGTCTAATTCATTTCAAGCACACTTTCTGCAAATTTGACATGTTCTTCAGAAAATTTCAATGTTATCCACAATCACTTCTGCATTAAATGTTTTTATACTACTTTTTGTAAAAGGGTGTATATAAGCTATATAGCAGAGCATTATGGTATTTGGTAAACGGCTTTTGGGCCAAGGGTTGAAGCATTTCGGAAACGGCTAATTTTGCGAACTGCTCGTGAGCCGCCGTGGTAAAAGTATATCGTGCATGGCAAAATGGCACTATCCAAAATCAGCAGCGTGGCACATGTGGTGCACCACGGGCTATAGATGACAGAGGCGAACGAAGGCTACGGAGATGCGTTTGGGGCGAATAGACATGCAACTGACCGCCCAGATGAACCAAAGGGGCTACCAAGAGCATATCCTCAACAATGGTTCAGCGAACGTTGCTGCGCATGGCCTCCGCAGCAGGCGCCTGGTTAATGCACCTATGCTGACTGCTGTTCATCGGCGACGAAGGCTGGAATTTGCACGCCAGTACCGAAACTGAACGTTCACAGAGTGGCTTTTTTCGATGAATCACGCTTTTATGATCCATCGGACAGATGGACGTTGTCGTATATGGCGTGAAACGTCTGAATGCAAGCACCCTGCAACAATTGCCAGAAGGATCCAAGCTGGAGGAGGGAGCATTATGGTTTGTGGAAGGCATGATGAATCAGCACAAGTACACATCTGTCCTTGCGGACCATGTCCACCTCTACATGAACAATTTTTCCTCAGAATGATGGCATCTACCAGCAGGACAATGCGAGGTATCATACAGCTCGCAGTGTATATGCGTGGTTCGAAGAGCACCACGATGAGTTTACCGTACTCCCCTGGCCAGCAAACTCGCATTTAAACCCAATCGAGAATCTGTGGGACCACCTCGATCGGGTTGTTCACGCCATGGATCCTCAACCGCGTAATCTAGCGCAGCTGGCCACGGCACTGGAGTCGGCATGGTTCAAAATCCCAGTGAACACCTCCAGAAACCTAATTGACTCCTATTTCTGCACGTCCGCAGCGGTCCGCTTTACCAAAGGTGGTTATTCTGGCTTTTGACAGGTGGTCACATTAATGTGACTGGACTGTGTATATTATAACAATTTTCTTTATATATTTTTTTAGTAATATTGTGTTATATAACAATATGTTTGAACATTTGCTGAAGTTCGCTGCTTGCTTATAAAGATCAAGTCATAAAATTTGTTTCTGCCAATATTATTTTGCACAATGTTCATTATATTCACAGTGCTGATTATTTTTAAAAATTATTACATTTCCATGAAACAGGAATTGCTATTAAAAAATTGTAATAGTTGCAAGAAAATTATTTTACTGGCAGATTAAACAATAATTTAATACTTTCTTCAGTTAAATTTTCACTTCATTTAAATGCATAGATATTTAATTGATAAAATCAGAATTATGAAGAAGCAGAAAAATCACGAATTAATCAGTATTCTTTTACTGTATGTAAAAAAACTTAATTTGGATATTTTTGAGAAATTCTTTTTTTAAAATTATTTTTTAAATAAAATTTTCATTTGTCAGCTTTATTTCTTTTAAATGATTGCTGAACCCAATACTAATCTAACAATTTAACTTTAAAAAAATAGTAAATGGCTCTAAATTAATGAATATTTTGCAGACTATTAGGTTTAAGTGAAAATAATATTAGTAATGGTAGAAAACACCAAAGATTAAATTAATAGACATAAACCTATTAATCATTGATTGTCACTAACTCCCAATGTCACAACATTGCACATACACTCCCTCCCCTCTCCTTTTTAGTTGTTGACACACAAAACAAAACTGGAATTTAAAATGCTTCACACATTAATTAAAAAAATATTAAATCAATCTGTGAAATTTGCACTGCATTGCACAAACTGTATTATGGCAATTCAACTAACTGAAGTATTCTAATCTGTATGAAGTCAGATTATGGTTGTGTGTATATATATATTGCCTTTTTCTGCAAATATTTTAAATTCCTTCAAGAAAACAATTGTTTTTCTGTAATTTTATTTATGTCATTTAAAATGGCATAAAAACAAGATACCATATATTCTGGCATACAATACATAGCCTTTTCTTTATGGAGAAACTTGAAGTGCACGTGTGTGATGCTCTTTATCTTCTGAAGTCATTCCTTTGAAGATTATTCCCAGGTTTTCGAACAGTGGTATATGTATTGACAAGCAATAAAGAGGGAGTAAATGATTCTACAATGGTCGTATACAATACAGGTGTACACAAGAATATTATATGTTAAATTTCCGAAATGGTGTTTTCATTCATGTTGACAAAAAAGGGTGGATGGACAAAAACTATAAAATTGTAGAATAATGTTTCACAAAAAGCATCCAGAGAGTCTTATAGTTTGTGACATGTTGAGATTCCATTTAATGAATAATACAAAGAAACTAATTAAATGTCAATTTGTTCATCAATAAACCATAGAAAGGAAATTTAAAGCAACAGTGGTATAGGTGGATGTTTAAAGGTGAAAAACATTTGCAAAGGGCCAAATGCATCATGGTAGTCTAGAAATGTGTGTGGATAATATAAGCATGGAATAAAAATTGTATCCAACTTAATTCAAAAATTATTTTAAAAAATGTAATAATTAAATCTAACTTTCTAGATGGAATGTAAGATGCTCATTTATTTATGGATCAAAGTAAAAGTGATGGAGTTGAAACAGATTTCAATGATTATATCTGCCATATAACTCGTACCTGCAAATTTCGATCATATTTTTTGTATTAAAAATGCACATTATATGATTTTTTTTTTTTTACTGTATATTTATTGTATTGTTATTTTCTAGCTAATTTTTTAATTACATTTATTAAAATGTTCTGAAGTTATTAATTTTTTTAAAGTATAATCCACAAAATAGATTTTTTAATTTAGTTTTAAAATATTGTACAAGACAAAATTATTTTTTAAGTATATCTTCTTACATAAAAGACTGAAAAAAAAATTTTTTTTTTTTTTATAGGCATAATAATAATACAGGCAGATGGTTGTCAACCTTAAAGCTACCTGGTTACCTAATAGTGATGACACTTTTGCTGTCGGAAGTATGCTTTATCCAAGGAGAATAGAAATTTTTAATGATAAAATGAATAATATTTATAATTTCAGTGATGAATATTTTGGATGTATTACATCAATTAATGCTTTTCATCCATATTTACCAGTATTGGCTGGCGGTAATTCTAGCGGAAAAGTCTATATTTTTCTGAGACTTAATCATTTTTTTTTTTTTTCAAGAATATGTATCATATGTTGTGTAATTTTGTGTAGTGAAATGCTGTGTAAATCTACATATTGTAAACGTTTTTTTTTATTACTTTGCAAATTATTTTCTAAAAATAAATATTTTTAATTTTATAAAGACAATTTGAAAATTATACCTAATAAATGTGTTTTGCTATTGTTTTTAAATTATTTCTTACAGGATTTATTTTTCTTAATAGAAAAAAAAAATTTTTTTGTTTGTTAGGCCATAAATTAATCAAGTTAAAAACATACTTTCATTAATGTTAAATTAAAGATTTTTTTTTTTTTTTTAGATATAATGTTTAAAAATTTATTTACAGCATTCTAAATAAAGAATAGATAAATTTTAAGAGGAATAATAACTAAATAAAATGTTGCCAAAAGTTATTAAATTTTCAATTGTAAATAAGAAAAATTGCATAACAAAATAAATATAACAATTTTATGTATTATTAATTTTTTCACATACTATTATTTCCAGAGTGCAAAAATTTCAAATTCTTAAAGAGCTAAGAAAATATTTTTAAAAATTGTGTAAATAACTAAGTAAAAATGCAAAACAATTAAAGTTACTAAATCTATCTTCTATTAAGATTAAACGTCTCTCAAGTATTCAAATAAAAGTACCTTTGCACTATTGGATTTGAACTTTCTAATAAGCATATAAAAATTGTTTGGTTCATAATTTTTTACTCGCTTTTTTATTGCAGTTGAGCATAAAAATAATTTTAAGGAAGGTATCAAAGATAAAGCAGATTAGATAAAAATTTAAGTGATTAAAACATGTAGATATTAAACAAAGAAAATTACTGAAACCAAAACTGACAGCTGCGATAAATGTAGGTCAGAAATGCAAGCAGCTTTGTGTTGCTATCTGGCACCCCGCGCTCCACTCCAAACAAAAGCGAAGGTTAGATTGGTGCCATATTAAAGAGATTTTGCTATAATTATTATTTTTTCTTTTAGTTCATATTTGCTCAATTTACACTTAAGTTTATTTCTTTCATAATTTATCTCTCGCGAATTAGACACTATTATTCATAAACTATAACTTTTGTCCTCATCAGGTTATGTATTGTAGACAATACAGAACAAGAGATTGATATAAGCAGTTATTAAATTATAAATTTATAATTGTATCAACGATTATTTTCTCTATATTTGACCTCTTATAAAAACATTTAACAAACAAACTCCTTCATTCATTTCCAAATCTCACATCGCAATTTTTAAGTTCATCTAAAAATTCTATTTATTTAAGATGCTGTACAAATTATTATATTTAAGAAATGCATCATGTCCCATAGAGAACCATTGATCTGAATATTTTCTGTAATTAGTTTTTATATTAACAGGCATGTTAACTTTTCTGGATTATCCAGTTTCTCCAATTCATTACTCCCATTGTTATTTTACTCCTGAAAAAAACTGACAATTTTATTTTGATAAAAAATTTTGTTTGTAGCAAAGTGAGAAATTTTTGTTTTTATTTTTATTATTTATATTTACAATATTTTTTTTATAAATGAAAAAGTTTTTCAAAAGACAAATTTCAGATTTAATTTTCTTCTCATTTCTAGTCCTTCAAATAGACTTGCAAATTAAAATTGTTTGTATCACGATTTGTATGACTTATATAATAGGATATATTAGAGCAAACTCGATTTCAGAATGCAAACCTTAAAAAAGAGAATAATTTGAATCTTCGTTCTGTTGAATAACATTTTTATGAGAAATGCAAAGGCAGTGAGTTGCACTATCCTAAATAATTTGAAATTTTAAAAGTTCATTTAACATAATAAATAAAATATGAAACGCTAACTCATTTTTCATAACCCAGCTCATTTTTAGACAGAGCATTATGTAGTGTCCATTTTTTTTCATTGATTTAACAAATTCTGATATTTCATCATTTTGTCTTGTAAGATTAGGTAAAAGCAGCACTGCAGAATATAAAGGCTCGTTCCCACCGAGGCGAGACGCGTGGCAGACGAGAAAAATTTTTTTCTACTCATTCACAGCGAAACGTCAAAAATAGTATTACGCCTAGTGAGGAGTTCCGCTCGAGTTGAAAGTGGGTCAACTCGGCGGCGGATTTCAAACTGGTTTCAGACGAACGTGGTGAGGCTAGTGATTGCTGAACTCTTCTCGCATCGGTGGGCACGAGCCTCAAGAGGTTAATGCAATAGATGGCTTTCAGAAAATGTATAAATGTACCATTCCAAAAGGAATATTTTAATTTTGTGTAAATAACTATAAGATAAGGCTTATGCTTTCACAAACAAACCAGCTTTTTCTTAATTTAGGATGGCACATGTATTTTAAAAATGTTACTTTTATTGTAGATTCTGTACTGGTGTCTAAAAATCAGAAATATCAATGCGTTTTAATATAAAACTTTAATTTTTATTTTGGTGAAGATTTTGTAACATTGATTCTGATTTTTCTATTACAAAATAAATTTTTTCAAGACATCTCTTCTTCCCTAACATATCTATTATTTCAGAAACTCCTGGTCCATTCTGTAAACGATCAATATATATATATATGTTAGTATACAATAAAAATAACGTTTTTTTTTTTTTTTTTTTTCTAATTTTAAATAATTTTTGCCTTACTTTTGAGCTGTTAGTACCACACGCAATGCTCTCATAAGCGAAGAAAAAGGCACTTTTAAATCTTGGCTCATATTTTTGAGATTGTTATTCAAGTTGTCTTGAGTGAACTCTACATCAGGTAAAGATGACAAGAAGTCAGCTACATTTTTCAACTCTATAACACAAAAACAAAATTTAAAATCTGTTCATCTGCAAGGCATTCTCTTTGCTACTTTTAATGTCAAATTTAAAAATGGAAATAATACTAGTTAAATTGAATCCTTTTTAATAGAGCTAAACCTATTATTCAGTTTTTAAAAATCAAATGAACTTAATTTTTCTTATTTTGATTAACTTATAGCTTATGAAATTACATTAATATTCAAGAAATTTAAATATCATTAAAATGTTTTACAACAAAAAAAAAAAAATATGGCAAAGATTTAAAAATATGCTTTGCTGTAAAAAAAAAAAAAAGTAATTAATTTCTCTGTTTCATTTTTACAATGGATAAAATTTACTTTCATTAAACTAAATTGATTAGATAAATGACAACAAAATTACTTTGTTATTAGTATCATTTAGGAAAAGAATTTCTTCATTCGATATAATAATTTTTCGGCTTCAATAAGCACAGCTGCAAATTGGATAATATATTCAATATTGTGGTAAATATATAAAAAATTTTAATCATATCCAATTTAAAATGGACTTCTCACTTGCTACGATGGAAGGTGAAATGTTTAAGGAAGTCAATTTTTCTGATATTTCTTCCCACTCCACAGATGTCCATATGTATTCCATATCAGGTTCAGTTAAATGGTTTAATGTACACATTCTATCCTGAAAGAAAATAATTGCTACTAACACATTCATAAACATATTTTTTAAACAGAATTTATCACATAGAAATATTCTAAGAATTATTTTTTAATGTTTCTATTAATTTTTTTTTAATTGTATACAATTATTAAAATATTTCTGTATGCTTGAAAGTTGGAAAGCAAAATCTTATATTTATAAAGCATTACAAGTGATTTTTTTACATTAAAATTATGATTAAAAATTTTTTAAATAATTATAAAATGGACAAACTCAAGACTTGCCTTGTAACAAAGTAATATCTTTTTTATGTATGAATCAGGCAAATTTTTCTGCTCTTTTTCATATCTGTTAAAAAAAGTATTAAAACAATTGGGAATGAAAGTTTTTAATTAGTTATACAAAAATTAATTAAATTAGCAATGCTATTCTTCTTCTAAAATGATTGTGTCAAAATAATCACCTCGACTTTTAAAAGCATGCTATAAATTTTAAGAAATTTTGTCCTTTAGATTCATCTTTAATTTTTATTTTACACTTTTAGGATAATTATATACTTACAAGATTACAAATAACTGCATTCATTTCTAATATAAAATGATTTTATAACACATTATTTAATTACATATAATTTTAAATGTAATTACATTATTAAATAAAAAACGAGTTATAATATGTCACCTTTTACCATATTTTTTCTTTAGAATGGCTCTCAATTCTTGAATCAAATGAGCAGTTGATGTTTCATCAGATAGTTGTTGAATTAAATAGTTGTGATTGAATATATCCAGTTTTCTTAAATCTACTATACAGGAACCAGTATTAACAGATTCTAAATTAAACTGAGAGAGAAATAAAAATATAAGAAAACATCCTAAGAAATGATATAAAGATTTTTATTCTAATGTAATCAACAAAAATATAAAAATCATGCACTGCTAGTACAATCTCAATTTTTAAAAGTTAAATTTCCCACTTTTCAGGAACTTAAACACATAATTGTAGATATCACAAAGAATAAAATATGGTTAAATTATTAAAAAAAATTATCAAAAATTGAGAAAAGAAATGCTTATACAAATGTTTTGCTTAGATAAATTTACCTTGCACACAGGGTATCTAAATCATACGTAATGAAACCTTCTTGCCTTCCAAAACCCCCTCCAGCAACTCCAAGAAAATTGAGCAAAGCAATTGGTGAATAACCTTTATCCTTACAAAAGATAAAAATGATTATAAAAATAAAATGGCTTGCAAATTCAAAGAAATTCAATTCAAAATTTTTTATTTAATTGAAAAGTAGCAAGTTATCCAGAATCACATTTTAGCCCTAACTGTAAATAATATATAGATATCAGTGTATAATATATTATTTTAAATTACATTTAAACTTAATGCTAATATTTTTTTAAGTTATGCATTTGACATATTCAGAAGAAATTTAATATTTTACCTTAAAATATTCAATTCCAATGGATTCTTGACGCTTGGATAATTTACTTCTGTCACTGCCAATATATAAAATTTTTGACATATAATGATTATAATATACAAATTTTTTAAGTTAAACCTTCTTTTTTGTTTAGCTGCTATAAGAATATTAAAAAAATGTTTTAAATTTCTTCACATTATGTGACTTTAAGCACAGAAATTAAATTCTTACATATCATTTTTTAAGCTCTATGATATTTTTCAAAACATTAATAAATTATTTGAAATTAGAAAAATAAATATGTAAAATTTTATTATCTTTTGGATTTCAACATTTTTTAAACTGTATTTAACTGAAATGCATGAGAAAAAAATTTATTTCGAAAAACAAATAATTTAATTTAAATGCATAAATATACACAGATACACTGGCTTTCAAAAGTTAAGGTACAAGCTGTTCTTTTTTTAGTTTAATTTGCAAACAAAAAATATTAAAAAAAGCATGAAATTTGAAAGAATTGTGCTCTAAACAATAATCTATTGCATTATAATTCTAATATCACATGATGTACAAATAAAAGAAATGACAATCTTCATAACAAAATAACTAAAGGGTTTAGCAAGGAATTTTGTTCACCATCAGCTGTAAGGAATTAACAATATCACTTTTCCATTTTGCCAATTAAGTTGCTTGGAACCGAATTGGAAACAAAGACCATACATGTAGCAACCCTATTTCAGTTTAAAGACTTAAGAGAAATTAAAATCAGCCATCTATATGCCAAAGTAGACATATAAATGCCTATGAAATTAAGGCCCCATCATTTCATTTGCTTTACATTTTGATTCTTAAGATATTCATCAACAAATCTAGCTGGGTGAGGTTAAGCATTAACATACATCATGATCAATTCATTACCATTAGCACTAGCATATGATCTGATATATAGATCAAAGATCTTATTCCAATTTTCAATATTTTAGACACTATTCCTCTATGGAGCACACGAAGATTAATGTAACCACCTAGAGAAATTCCAGCCAAAACTATTATTCAACCTTCTCAAAATTGTCTTTTAAAAATATTATTAAATTGGTAGTATCTGGAAACTCTCTCCCTTATCAATACACAATCATAATAATTCTCTAGAATAAGCATGTATTCATCTGTGAAGAGTACAGGAGCCCATTGCTACAGGAAATGTGCTCATATCTTCAACATACATGGGCACTATTGCCAATTAAGAGGGGTGCAAACAAGGAATTATCTTTCATAGGATGCTCAATTATAAAAGCATCTTTGTATCAAATTGGTAGATATTCTCATCTCTGAAGGAGTAAAAATATCTGTTGCACAGTACTGTTTTCTCACCTCCAATTGAAAGAACTAGAAAGCGATCTTTAGAAGAAGTTGCAATGCAAAGCCAACTTGAAACTAATCTCAGTCTTTAGATCACATAGTAAGACAAATTAAGATGTCTAGCAGCAGCAACTAGTGCATGTTGCCTCAAGTAAATAACTTCTAGACATAGTTAGCAACTGGAGATCAATGAGCATTTATAAACATACACACAAATTTAAAAAGACAGTATTTACAGTTTCCTCCAACTTCTATATAAGTGCCCAATTCTTTAAAAAAAAAATAGTGGCGAGTACAATATCATACAGATTTAGCAATAAAATTATTTATGATAAACTATACAACCATATATTTTTATTTTTTTCTAATAGTGAACATAAAAAAAAGTTGTACTGTACTCATTGGAGATTAGGACAATTGTGCAATAAATAGAATTCTATCTTAATGAATGAACAAGTCCCTGAAATTTCCACAGATTGTATTTATAGAATAAAGGCAATAACAATAATTTTCTACAAAATGATTAATAATAATTTGAACTTAATAGTTAATTTATGAAACACTTGTATCATTAAAAAAAATTTGTATGCTTATTTTTATTCTTTTGATTTTTAAATATGTGAAGAATCCTTTGCTTTTACAGAAAATTATTCGAATAACTCGAACAATAGAGTACATTTTTATAGTATTTTTAATGATAACAAGCCTTTTATTTACTATTTTTCTTTACAAATTTATAATATGAATCCTATAAATTTTTGCTATAAATTTAATGTGAAAATTCTTAAAAATTTAAATTCTCTATAATATAAAATGAATATTACTAATGCTCATATTTCATAAAATATCATCTATCTTATTTGTATATATTATAGACAGAAAATAACTCCTTTTATAAGGTCATCTGAGTGAAATTCATTATATGGTCTTTAAAATTCTTATATATATTTTGCTTCAATAAAAAAAAAATGATACAAAATATTGAATTAAGATAATGAAATCCATAACAAAAGTCAGATCTATTTAAAAGCAAGTAATAGATAAAATTTTCAATTACCTATTAGTTAATAGAGGAAGGTGTGCAAATTTAGGTGGCTGCCAGTTAAGAGCTTGATACAGAAGAATATGTTTGGGTGTTGATATTAACCATTCAGTTCCTCTTAAAACATGGCTGATTTTCATTAAATGATCATCTACAACAGATGCAAAGTGATATGTAGGGAAACCATCACTTTTTAAAATGATCTAAAAAGAAAAAAGTTTAAAAACTCCTGAAATTATTTTAATGCATAACTACAAATTATTTCGATTTAGTGTAGTAACACTTTGTAGGTTAACGCTGATTGAAAACTTACAGTTAATGTTTAGTAAAATAATACTTTTAATAATTTTAAATTTTTCAACATTGTAATAATATTATTAACAGATTTTTAATAAAATGAACATGAAGAAATATATTTTTGAAAAGAAAGCAATATTACTCATATCTCAAATTTTTCAATATTAATGCTTCTTTTATTGGAAAATGGAGTTGTATAGAGAAAAAAAAACCATTGGTTTGAAATACTTATATTGTTAATTATATACTGTCATTTAAATTGGTAGATTTAAAGCACATTAGTAGTGGCTTTGTTGCAGTTAGACTATCTCTATTTTGTTGTTTATTTCACTTAATGCAATTTGTCAAATGTCTTATAATACTCTACCCCATAAAGAATACATTTTTTTACAAACATTTAACAAAATACATTGTTTTTAATTTTAAATAACTCTAAAATCTTCTATTCTAATGATTTCAAATATCAAGATATATCCTAATATTTAAGAAAACATTTACAGTGGAGAGAGATAATATAAAATACTTATTAAAATCGATATAAAAATTAAATAATTCTTACAAAGTCTCCTTCATTTTCAGATACATTGTAGGTTTGTTGCCCAAAAACAATATCACTATGAGAAATAGGTCCTTCTGGAATCTGAATAGAATAAATAAATAATTCATATGTATATATTTTAATGAATACACCTTGTCTATCTAGAAGAACAACACTTAGTCATATAAATTATAACTAAGTGCTGTTCTGCTATATAATTAATTTCAAAAATTGAATTACAATTAAATTATACTAAACATTCAAATTTATTTTAAATTCATCATTCAAGAAATAATATTTATCTATAAAAGTTTTAATTAAAAAAAAATTAATGTTTCAAATTTTTTAATATTTTATGCTTGTTTAAATCTTATTCAGAATTGAACCTAAATAAAATTTATAGTTCAATTTTAAGCTAAGATTTAAATATTCGTAGATTTTACACTTTAAAAGTTATTCTCAAAAATTACTGATTACACAGTAATTAATTTTGAAAAACAAAAATATTATATTACTTGAATATATATATTATATATGAATAATATAATATTATATAAATATGATATTATATCAATATTCATTTTAAATAGATATTAAAGCTGTGAAACTAAATTTATGAATATTTATAAATATAAGTTGCATAACTATATATTAACCTTAAAGCGAATAGTAAAAGATTTGCCTTCTTTTAGTAGTTGATCAATCTCAAATGGATCTAAATGCCTACATTTGTTGTCATAACCACGGCTTTCTCTTGTATGCAGAGCTTCTTTCCTTAAAATTTCCAGTCTAGTTTCTGAGCAAAAACAGCGATATGCAGCACCAGACTGCAAGGAAACAAAAACAAAATTTTCAGGTGCAATTAAATTGCAAAAACTATTTTTTAAATAAGTTTTTAAAAGCTAATTAAAGATACTAAATATAGAGTTATAGTAGAGATATCAAAATTTTAAAATAAAATGTTTTACATTAAAATGGCTTGCGCAGTTGCACATTTTGAAATACTGAGTTTTTGTAGGGGTTTTTTCCCCCCTCATACACAGCTGAATTGTTTTATATTCAATTATATTCCTATTATGCAAAAAAATTTAATAAATGTTAAATTTATAAATATTTGAATAATTTCAAAAATTTATACAAAATTTAGTACATATATAATTATTTATAGTAAATTAATTCATAATTAAAAAATTATAAATATAGCAATTTTTAAAGAATCATTGTTGCATATATAATAAAAATTAGGTAATAAATTTTTTATGAAATTCTTAGTTAAAAGAGT
Source organism: Caerostris extrusa (assembly GCA_021605095.1). Taxonomy (NCBI): domain Eukaryota; kingdom Metazoa; phylum Arthropoda; class Arachnida; order Araneae; family Araneidae; genus Caerostris; species Caerostris extrusa. The sequence goes on along the minus strand of BPLR01019293.1, from coordinate 22,291 downwards.
TTAATTTCAATATATTTATAACCTATATTATCATATTGAGATTGATATATTGCATCAATTCTTTAATTACCTTTAGAAGAAGATCAGCCTTTTCACGATAAATGTGTAATCTTTCTGACTATCAAATAAAGAAAAAAAAATTATTAAAAAATATTTTATTTACAATTAATGCCTTATGTTCATCACTATTCAAAATATTAATTCAATCATTTGTCTATAAAAAATAAATCTACCATTTTATGGAAGAAAATTTTAATGTCTTAAATCAATTAAGATAGATGAGTCAATAGTGTGATTTTTTGAATCAATATAATATTGATTTTAGTAATAGTCAATTCCATATAAATTTTTGTGAATAGATTTTACAAATAAAAGTTTAAAATAAATAAAAATTAGCTTTGTTAATGAATAGACGAAGATAATATTTGTTGAAATGAATTTCAAGAACAACCATTGTGCCTGCATTACTTTTTTAATTTAATATTCTATGCATAAAACAGAGTATGAGAGTTTAATCAATTAATACATTGGGACATAAAATTGAAACTGTCTTCTAAAGCAGCTACAATAATGTGAAGCCAAGTTCAAATTAAACTTCCATTATATTACACATTATTACTAGGTGATCTTAAGTCAAGTAATAATCTTTTTATTCTGCATTTAAAGGTAATTTTGTTATGAAAATAATCTAAGGATTCCAATATGTTCAAAGCATACATAATCTTTAAAATTATGTTCATAAAAACTTAATATTTAATATTTCTCATAATTCTATAATAATGCTAATCTTATGTATCTATGTATGAAATGAAACATTCCTGAATTAATCTATTTAGTGTAGGAGGACAGCAAAATGAATTAATCTATTTTAGGATAAGTTCACTTGCCAATTTATAATTTAGAGAGGGAACTATTAAAGTGATAAATAAAGTTTAATTTTCTTCCTATATATAATCCATATTTGGAAATAAATTATAAACTTTTAATAATGCCTCAAATACACTTTTAGCAATGTTCTGTTTTTTTTTTTTTTTTAATCTTTTGAGCAAAAAAACTAAGAAGTACCTGCACATAAGGACCATAATGTCCTCCCTTTTCTGGACTTTCATCTGGAATAATTCCTGACCATTCCAGCATTCCATTTAAAATTTCTCTGGATCCTGGTTTTGATACGTTTCTAAAATAATTTGCACATTGTTTTTAAATTAAAAATTATTTAAAAAGATATAAAAATTTGAAAAAAGATATTTTTATAAGCATTATTGTCTTAATATCTCATTCAAATTAAATTTATAATTTTTGTGCTTTCAAATAAATATTTACTATATCATTACAAAAAATAATGCAATTCCCAGTAATGAGAATGCTTTTTTTAATATAATGATTTATGATGCAAAATTGCCAATAAAAGCAAATATCAATAATTTTTAATAATTAAAGATATTTAATCTACAATTGTATTTATATAAACCATTAATAAATAAATATTTGTATTATAATTTGCAGAGTACAAAAAAGGGTAAGGTCTTTATCTCTTCCCTTTTAAGGAAATCTCAAATTGTATTTTTGACATTTAAAAATATGAAAAAAAATTTAATTTTTAAAATGACAGTTTAAGGTGCAAAGTACTTCAAGTTTTCTGAAGAAAATTTACATATTTTCTTTTAATTTGTTAACTTTTAAGAATAATTTAATAAATTTTTTCTAACCACTTATCTAACTATAATGGAAAGTCAGAAATTCACATTCATATACTATCAATTACAGGTTTCTTTTATTCCAATAATGTTAAAACTTCACTCATTTATTGACTTGCCAGTTTAAAATGAAAATAATCCTGAAAAGTTTTTAATTAATGCTTGTGATTAAACAAACTTAGTTTTACTTTAATATTACATTATTTGAACAAATATATAAATAATGTAGTAAACATTTTTGAAAATTTAGAAAAAACAATACATTAGTTTAGTTTCAAGAAATTAGAGACTACTTCAAAAACAATGAACTGTCTCATAGTATCATTTCCATGTTTATTTATGATATTTAGGAACTTATCACTCCTCCCACATTGTGACATAGGTGTATAAAATAGTCGAGGGCCACTAAAAGAAGACAATACCAAAACATTTATTTACACCTTCCCCCTAGACACACACAATGTGTTTAAATGTACAGAAATAATTTTGAACTTTTTAGTTTCAAAATATATTTTCTTAAAAATTTACAATAAACTGTTTAACTTCTCCCCAAGTTATTTATTCATCCCGTTTATGGTATTTTTATAATAATCATACCCCTTACAAAGAAAGACCATAATAATAATAAAAAATGGATGTGAGCATTTAAATGACAAAGACAACAACTGTCTTTTCACATTAACAATTTTGACTGCAGATATTTTTCGTTTGAATTTATTTGAAAATTCTTTTAATAGTTGGTAATTAGCATTACTTTTTTTTTCATCTAATTAAGTCAATTATTTCTTCTAAATTTTTATTATTACATAGACTAACCAATTTTTAAATTTTAAGCAATTTTTTTAAATTTTAATGCATTAATTTTAAGCCATTTATGTAATTTTTCTTTTATTAATTTTTATAGCACATGGAGGTATAACACCCTCTTATTTTTAAGCATGTCAAGTGATAAACAAAACATACATTATACTGGAAGAACAATATGATGAACTATAGTAATAATGTGAATATATATATATATACATACAAAATATTTGAATGTATGATATAGAAGGCATAGTGTAATGAGAGGATACTGTATTTGCTGCAAGCTATACAATCTACTTAATAGATCACTTTCTTTTTAGACAAATACATCTTTTTACACATAGCATTCTATTTTGTTTTTTTATTATTTTTACATCTTTTAGTAAGACATTGTTGATACTTATTTTATAGTTTCCTGTTTTTATTATTGCTATTATTGTATTGGGTTTGCATTACAAAATATTGGTCAACATTATCATCCAACATACAGAAATATTAGGAATTCTTGATTTTGAAAATTTACATATAAAAACTCCTCCAAATTTTAATAAAATTTTCCAATTGTATAATCAACAATTGTTTACAGGATACCACTCATAATTGTGCTGCAAATTCCAAAGTGGTTACCTGTTCAGTTCATTAATTGTATATATAATGCAATGGTTGACATTCCTATATAAAATTTCATGGTAATATTTGTTTTGAAATGGTAGCAACCAACTAACCGAAAAGTACCATTTTTTAATTCTTTCATATCTGACATATATTAAATTATATACACATTATTGATTATAATTATTTGTTAAAATTTTTATAACAAATTCAATGCAATCAAAGTTAATTAATATATAAATTTAATATATTAACTTCCTCAGTTCAAATAAATGAACAATTCTTTATTTTATAATTTTTATTCATATTATAAATATTTATATACATAGATGATGGACAATTCTACAAAAAAATCAGCAAAAATAGCAAATAAATAAAAAAAAAAAATTATATAATTATTAAGAAATAGACAATTGAGAGAGGTAGGTACAAGTAAAAGCCATCAAAAAGTGTTCCAAACTGCAATTTTAATCTCAATTGCATACCAAACTATCATTACATTATGTCAAGTATGAATTGCATGTCATTAACTTATAATACATTAAAAATTTTAAGTCTAAAGATTCTTATTGACTGGACATTAGATTATTTTCAATGCTTATAATTTTTTATTTAATAATTTTATACATAAACTATTTTTAGTGATTGTGAAAACTAAAGAAATAATATTAATAGTTAGCTTACTCGATCTGTATCTTCAATGCGAAGAATAAATTTTCCTTGATTTTTACGAGCAAATAAGTAATTGAAGAAAGCAGTTCTCAGTCCACCTAAATGTAAAACTCCAGTCGGACTAGGTGCGAATCTAACACGTACATCTGATGAAACAGTATTGAAATATCGTAAAGAAACATGCTTAAAAAAATATATGCGAAACATAATTAGTTAATAATGAAATTGCTACTAGAAATATGTTTAGTTTCAATCACTAACACATTGAAGAAAAAAAAAATCTACGATGAATTCAAAGTTTTCGCTTAGCAGAATATGAAACATTAATTAAAATATCAATTGTGATGAAATGAAAAGTATTTTGATTTTTGTGGTTGTTTTGAGTGTATTATCTTATTTTATTGTTTTAGAACATTACAATAATTTCATCAATTTTCAAAGTTACTTTCGAAATTGAGGCAGACTGATGACCATTTCACTTCGATTTACCGCCAAAAATTTACACCAAATTGGCAAGAATTGGCCAAATTTGGCCTGAAAAAAAAAAAAAATTATCTGATAAAAATGGTCTGAAGAGCTTTTTAAAAATGTGATGATGAATGAAGTGGTATATGGGGATGTGAAAGCAACAAGGACTATAATCCCTAATCACTATATATATGAACAGTTAGTTTTCCTTATTTTTAATATGTCACTCTCACAACGCTCGTGTTAGACCGGGACCTACGGTTTAAAGTGGATTCCGAGCCACTACAAACATCCATGGCACCGCCGGGGCTCGAGCCCGACACCTGTGGTCAAATGCCGAGCGCCAGAACGCTGCCACTCGGCCATTCAGGCCCTTTTAAAAATGTTTGAGTAAGATGATAAAAAGCATTGTTTTTGTTTTCTAATGTTTCACCTCGTTGATATGTGATTTTTTTTCCCCTCTTATTCTGTCTTAATCTCTTTATTACCTTTCTCTATTTGATTTCTTTGGTTCTATGTTATTATTTTGTTGTATAAAAGGAGTAGCTAAATTCTAGAATTCTTTTTTTTTTAGCAAAAATTCTAAATTCTTTTTTTTTTTCTTCTGTATTTTTACTGTGTAGGCGCAGAATTGTTCGGGTTTTTTAGCTACGAGCGTTTCTCACTGCCTTTACTCAGTATAGTGCATATTTATTTTCTGTTTTAGTCAGTAGTTTTTAAAATTTGGTTTTGTTTATTTTATTCTATTATGGCTGTTGTCGAGGGAGTTTCGCTCTTCTCAAACAGCACAACCATGTCTCTCTCCCCTGCTGACCAATCAACCAGTATGCTTATTTGATTGACGTTAATACTAACCCGACAGCGTTTAGCTTTATTCAAGAAACTGATAAACTTAATATTAGCATTAACAATTTTCATCATTCATTGAGTGCGAAAGCCTCAATGATCATCTTTCTTTCATTGAAAATTGCTTAAAAATTGAACCTCAAATACCTAATTTAGATCTTTTTTTTTTTACAACTTACGCTTTCTAATATTACCAATAAAAACTTAAGGAAGCAAATGGAGTCTCATCTTGCTGAAACTCAATGATTCAAACAACTCGAGTAACTACTCCTACTAAAAGAAAAAACTTAAGGTCACACAAAAGGAAAAAAAAATTTAGCTAAACGGCCTAATACCAGTGATCCCACTGTTATCAAGTTATCTTCAAATTTGCTTGCCTTAACTTGATGAAAGTCTTGGTCTAGTGATGCAGACAACATACCTCCTGCTAAAATTGAAGACATTTCAAAAATGTTGATAAAATTTCATCTGGACGAAAACAGTATGGACACAGATCTCACTAATGACCAGAATATTGCTTCTTCTTGTCCTGCACCCCACTACTAAATATGTTCCTCAATTATAATAGACAACATACAAATTCTGCACTGAAATTCTTAAGAACTTCAACAGATTACAAATTCAAAGATTGAAGGACGCCTTTCTGGAGGCAAATTAAAAAGTTTTCCAACCACACCTGATGACTACAGATCCATTTTGATCACCTGGTGAAACTTAAAGTCATACATTTGAATTGCCCCAAGAAAAGCAACTTAAAGTTGTAATTCGCGGACTGCCTTCAGATCTTTTGATGTCATCTTCCAAATTCTCAACTTTCATCTGAATTCATCACTCCACTTCGTAATCGTGCTGGTACCGGCAATCTACCTCTGTACCTAATAGTTCTACCAAAAAATGAACAAAACAAAAAGAATTTCCGACCTATCCACCTTATATTACTTTAGGGTCAGGTTGAACCACTCAGAAGAAAATCAGGGACCCAGCCAATGCTATAAATGTCAGAAAATTCTATCATCATAGCAACTTCTGTACAAGAGACCCTCGATGTCTCAAATGTGCTGGACCTCATGCCACCAAAGAATGCACCAAAAGGCCAGATGAAGCTCCCAAATGCGCCCGCTTTGCTCTGGAAAGCATACTGCAAATTTCTCAGGTTGTCCCTAAAAGCCCTGCTAATTTCACTCCTGCTCCTCCCCCGAAGGTCAACGCTTGGACGGAGACTTAGAAAACAAGCGCAACAAATGAAGCCTGAGAACTCAACCAATTGTCTCTTCCACTCATCAGAAGACTTCTCCAACTCTTCCTCCTTCTTCAGATGACTTTCCTCATGACCTCTCACCATACCCTACTCCCTCAATGCTCTGCAGCTTCCAGAAACGCCTCCAATTCCTCATTCTGCAACAATTAGTTGGGGTACTTTTCAAATCTTTCTGTTTTTAATAAATGCTCTTCAAAATCAACCAGTCAATAACATTCAATAGATCGGCCAATAATTCTATCTTATGCGTGACATGGAACTCCAATAGTCTTAAAGGAAAATTAATGAATTACAAAATTTTATTTTTGAAAATAAACCTCATGTAATTGCTCTCCAAGAAACACATCTTCGACCAGGCGATTCCTTCAAAAATTCAAATTATATCATATATCGCTCCGATCGTCTTTACCCACAGGAGGGAGGCACGGCTATCTGCATTCATAAAAATATTAATCATCATCAAATTCATTTTACTACAACCAGCTTTGAAAACTCTGCCCTATCGTTATTAATCTCAAGAATAACCTAAAAATTACTGCTGCTAGCATTTATCGCCTCCTCCATTTGTTTTTCCTCACACAAGAACTTGATACAATAGCGAACTCCAATCAACAAATTTCAGTGACTTCAATTCATCCTGCATGTGGAATAATGGACGCAGCAACATAAATGGTTCATTCTCTTCGATTGGACAAATCTTAATGCATTCAATGTTTATTGTTCCTAATGATCCACATATTTCTGTCTTCACAGTCCTTGCTGTTACTCTTGACATCGCACTTCTTAAAAATTTAAACGCCGGACCTGCTTCTTCTATCAACGATCTTTCCAGTGATCATAACCCTGATAGTTGGTCTCTCATAATTCATTTACGCCCTTCCTCAATATAGCATAATCACAACCACCCAATTGGAATATTTTTACTAAAATTCTCTCTCAAAGCATTCCTGGTAATCCAGTCATCTCAATATTCAAAATATTGACAAAATAATTGATAAATTTAACTATGCTGTTACTTCTGCTATCAACCTTGCTAGCAAATCTAAAGAACTCAGTACACCACACCAAAAACTTCCTACTGAAATCACCTCTAAAATTGCTTCTGTAAACTATGGCAGGATACCTCTTCAAGCAATCCGTCAACAAGCTTCAAAAAAGAAATAAAAGCAAGTGATTCACAAAATTAAAAAATGACAGATGGAATGAATTTTTATTAGCTTTAATTTCTCTCTTCCAAAATTAACAAACATTTTACCAAAAAATATCCCAAAATTCCTCCACTGGTTGGATCCACACCTTATATTCTCATCTTCTGATAAAGCGAACTCTTTTGCTGAAAACCTTGAACTCTCCTTTCAAGAAAACACTGAACCTTGCGATTACTCAAATTGAGCATGTTGAAGATGCAGTAGCTTCCTTTCTAGCTGATCATCAAAATTATCATAACAATATTTTTTTTCTCCATCTGACATAGTTAACAATCAAGAATCTCAACATTCGAAATCTTCTGGACCTGACAACATTCCAAATAAAGCCTTAATGTGTTAATGCCATTACTCATCTTGCAAAAATCTACAACAGCTGCACTAAATATCACTACTTCCCTCCTATCTGGAAAAAAAGCAAATATCATCATGTTCCTAAACCTGGCCAAGATAGAAATTTCCTCAAAAATTATCGGCCCATCAGTCTCCTTAGCTGTGTAGGAAAACTTTACGAAAAACTCTTAGTGAGACATATTACTTCTTTTTGCGATAAAAATTCCATAATTCCAGCAGAACAATTTGGATTCCGTCAACATCACTCAACTTGTCATCAACAACGTGTCACCAATATCATCACTGAAGGATATAACTATAAATTTTTACAGGAGGTGTCTTTCTAGATGTCAAAAAAGCTTTCGATCGACTGTGGCACAATGGACTGATCTACAAAATGATCAAACTTCAATTTCAACTTGGATCACACTTATCATTACAAATTTTCTTAAAAATAGAACCTTTCAAGTTCGACTTCATAATGAATTCTCCAAAATCGGTCGTATTTGTGCTGGTACACACCTCAAGCGTGCTAATCCTATTCTCTACAATATCTTTACCTGTGACTTTCCTCAGTGCACTAACATTTCCACTTGCCCTATTTGACGATTCTGCTGCTCTTGCCCAAGGTGCATTCTTTATGTCATCAATACTCTTCAATTTTCTGAATATCTTAGAGGATTGGCTAACTAAATGTTCGCAATTAATGTCTCTAAATCTCAAGCTTCATTTTCGAAAAGGACACGCCAGACAACCATATATTAATCTCTCCTTTTGAGAACTCAATGGGCGACTAATATTAAATATCTCGGCTTAATTATAGACAATAAACTTACGTTTCGAGCTCATATTCAAAAATCAAAGAAAAATGACTCACTCTACCACTCATTAATAAATTTTCTAATTAACTTTGTCAAACAAACTTCTTCTCTACAAACAAGTTCTCTAATGCCTAAACCTATGCTGCCCCAATCTGGGGTCTAGCTGCAGTACAATTATTCAAAACAAACTTCTTCGTATTATCACTGGGCACCCTTTTGTCCGCAACTCTACAATTCATCAAGATTTAAAAATTGACTCTATTGACAACTATATTACTAAACTTTCTAGAAATTTCTTCAATACCATTTCTACTCACAAATCCTCTCATCAAGGCCAAACTATATTTACGCAATTGAATGGAAAATACAAGTACCCTTTCTCTACTTCTAAATGGAATCGAAGCCTCAAAACCATAATTTCCTGCTCACTTATCGCTTTTTTAGATATTTTACTTCAGCGCATATTTACTGATCATAAATTTCTTGTTACGTTTCCATACCGATGATTTATTTTTTCTTACTTTCTTTTTTTTTTTCTCTCATCATACGATTACTATTATCTATTTATCATGACTTTTTTTCTTTCCTACTGCCTTCACATACCATTGAGTAGATGAACCTTCGCTTCAGGCACTCGATATCTTTATTCAACAATGATGATAAATAGTTTTATTCGTTTTCATATATCTGTTTGAGATTTATTTCTGAATTAATATCTATTTTTGTAACTTGAAAAGTTACAAAATCAAATTATTATAATTTGGAAAAATGATTATAATTTTTCTTAATCATTATAATTTGGAAAAATTTTCTTCCTTTATGTTTATATATCTTCTTCAATTACAGTTATAAAATCCCTTTTTTTTTTTTTCTTGGAGGGTGGTAAGAGTTTGAGGTGAACTGTTGAGTACAAGCTGACTTCATAATTATCTTACAACTTTGTTCAACTCGTTTTGATTTTTCGGTCAATTTTTCTTCTCTTGGTTTTTAGTTTTCATATTCATTTAGGTAAGTCACCTATTTAACTATATAATTTTTTTCTTCCTTCACTCTTTACTTTAAATTCTTGTGAAATATTTAGTTTTCACATGTTTTTCAATGTAGTCTGGAAAGGTTCTATTTGGTGTCTTTAGAGTCAAATATGGCAATCATTTGCTTTATACTCCAACTTAATGCAGTATAGTTCTACTGAGGGGTCTTCAGTTCAAGGCGACATTCAAACAGATGTACAAAAAGCATTCAATTACGGCGTAAGTTCTTTCACTAATGTGCTTGCAGTCCGAATGCACAGTATGCACGACACCAATTAAATCCTCAAGCAAGTCATCATCGGTTTCATTCATCATCATTAAGTTTCAGTCATCATTATCGTCATCATGCAAGTCACCATATTAGGAACTCTTTGATAGAGTATGTTCAATTAATGCTTGCATAATAGAAAATCTCTCTTTTGACAAACCTCGTCAGTTTCGCAACTATTTCTGCTTCACAAACCTTTGCGCAGTATACATAAATTCTGTTGCTTTGAAGCAGCACACGTGCCACCCACCTCCCCAAGCGGACTGCATTTATAGGGTTGGTGAGCACACTCACGAAGATCGAACGCACAAGAGAAGATCGAACACTCATGAACAATGGATGTTATGACGGCAGAGTAAATGTTCATGTACTCCTATTCAGTTACCATAAAACCGGCACTGATTCAAGTTGGCAAGTATAAAGCCTTTACTCAGCTGATTTTTAAATCCTGTCGATTGTGAATCCTTCAGTGCATCATATCCTAATGATTCACGTTCAGCTATTCTTAAACATGCTAGCTGCAGCGAAGAACATAAGACCACTGACAACAACTGCACTAAACGTACGTCAGAGGAACATTTTTTTAATTCAGAACTTTCAACAGTCTTTTCAAGCCAGGAGATACATCGCATTCCAAACGAAAACTCTTTCGCATCCAAACTCCAAACATTCACTACCTCCTCCTCTAATTATATTACAAAGATGGTCTTAATTAATTGTTAACACAGAAATCTCTGGAATTTCGACAAATGATTAAAGACATGTACTCACAAGCCGTCTTATTTTAAGAATCGATCAAAGAGCTAACGAAGAATATAGCTGAATCTCTCACCCAAATGATTCAGAAACTCCCCCTTACATCAGTCCTTTTAAAGATGAAAAACTTAAAGGGAAAAAAAAAACCGGCCTTCATGGCATGCAGGATTTTGACAGAACAGTGGCAGGCATTGATGGAACATGGCGCTCCATCCAGTACTATCTCTTCCCATCCAATATAAATACAGATTAGGAGCTCTAAACAATGAATTTGGGCTCTGTTTTTTCATTTTTTTTAAATGTTCTCTTACTTTCTATTTACATCTTCATTCAAAATCTTACAGTTGAATGCAGTATCAGAGTCAAAATACCTTTTTTACTTAATTTTTCTTTAAGTTTTTATTATACAAGAAACATTTCTCAATTTAAGGCCGTATGGCCAGTGACGTTCTGGCACTCGTACCACAGGTTTCGGTCGAGTCCCGACGGTGACATATCCGGGATAATTTTGACATCATACCTGCCCATAGTTTATACTGCTATATGCAAACGGCCTTTTTTTTTTTTTTTTTTTTTTTTTTTTTTTAGCTTATGATAAAAATGTCTACAAAGTACCCTTCCATATACAAATTATTCTTCATAAAATCACTCAATGGCTACAAAAACATGGAAATTCTCTTCAACCTGAGAAATGCGAAGCAGTAAGATTTTCAAATAAAAAACAATTACCAACTCTACATTCACAGATTCTCAGCATCAATATTCCATGGAAATAGTACACTTGACATCATTTTCTCTTATAACCTCACTTTTAAACAATACTTCCTATATCTAAAAATAAAGTCCTTAAAACATTAAATGCAATCAAAGCGATAGGTCGTAGGCCCTGGCATCTCATTAAAAATGCAAATTCCACGATAGCCTACACGAAAAGGAACTTCTATTTTTATTTTCGCTAGCTAGGGCCGGATTTTCCAATAGGCCTCCTTCAGCTCCACTAGGTTTGAGCCTAAGATCAATAGGGGCCTACATTCAAATTGTTAGCAAAATTAGAATAACACTATCCTAAAAAAAGTAAACACTAAAAACACTGAATCGAAAATAAGGAACAATTCCACACATATGACTAATAAACAAACATAAAAAATGTATTGGTTAAGATCAACGCGTTCGGGTCATCGGGTCTGTTCATTTGTATATACTAGATTGCACCAAAGTATAGTTGATACTAATTGCTGTGGCAAATATTGACGCGCCTTATGCTACTAAGCTCTGGTTTGTTCTTGCATAAATAAAGGGCAGATTGGAACTTAAAATTCATAATAATTCATACTTAAACTTTAAATGCGAATTATTATGAAATAAATTTATCTGAATTGAATTTACTTTGATCTTCAATGTATTGAATATATTTAATTTAATTTGATAGAAAATATGATAATTTTTATTGCATATTTTATTTCCGTAGTCAAAGATTTTTATTATCGGAATTTTGTTTCTTTGTAAATGTTGTGTGTTATGTTTGATTAGTTATCGTTGCAAGTATTATATATGATGCTGAGAATAAATCTCCAAATAAGTGTTCTCGACTTTTTTTTTTATTTATTATCCGTGCCACATTTTTTATAAAGATTAGTATCCATCACAACCTGTTTCATTTAACATATTGATATATATCACAGTAATGATGTATTTTATTGTCTCTCATGTAATTTACTAACTTAAAAATGGAGGTGAAAGGGCCTCTTTTCATCTAAATCCGGCCCCTGATTGAAACGCATACATTTGCATATTAAAAATAAATGAAAAAAAAATTTATATTGATTTTCATTTCGTTATTAGTTTTAAAATACTTTTTTTAATTCAAATGTGGTAACCAAGTTTCATTAATATGATCTCATTCAAATCAATTTTTAATACAACAAAGAACATTTAAACAATGTAAAATAGAAAAAGATATTAAATATATTTGCAACAATCAATGTTAATCACTTGAGAAGAGCTACAATGTAACATACTGTTGAAACAATAAACATTATTACAAACAATTGTTGTTAGTTTTGCAACACCCGAAAAACTTCAGAATGTATAATTACATTCAAAGAGCATCGTAAATTTTTATCCCCATTTTTAAAACAATCCTGACAATATTATGAAAATAGTTTTTAAAGGAAATATTTAAAGGAGTGAAAATAAAAAAGACTGTCACTATCTGGATAAGGATATTGTTTGGATTTTTATTTGTACTCGCCATCCTCAAACCTGCTAAAATTTAATCTCCTAATTCTGATTCTCAAAACAATATCTCCATTCCAACCACCATCCATAAGCAATAGCCGCAAATGCCATCGTTATCTTCTGATTCTATTCATACTGGACTATTCATCAAACCTATTCATCTTCTGCTTGCCATTTAACTCTGAAAATCTTCTACAAACAATATTTCCATTTTTTGTCGCCATATTTCCAAGTCGCCATAGTTGCATCAATAAAAAATCCTACAATAGACACTCTAATAACTTTGACAATATTTCAACAATATTTCCATTTTGAAGAAAAGCAATCAATACCAGAAAATTTTGAACATCGAATTCTTCAATAATAAATCAATATCAATAGCAGACTGATCCATGAATATCCAAGTCGCCACAGTCGCAGAAATAAAGAGACAGTTTAATAACTTTGAAAAACCGTAGAAGTGTTAAAAATATGTCAATATTTTAGACAATAGTTCTAATTAAAAAATTATAAACTGTTCAAGATCCAAAGAAAACTTTAAACATCGAAATTTCAAATAGTCCAATAGTCGTAAGTTATACTTCATTAATAGACAATCAAATTATAATAGTTATTGAGAATAGAAATCCACAGAAGACGATTTATTAACTTTGCCAGCAATAAAAAATATTTAGTTCAAAAACTAATAGTAAATAGCTTGTTCCTCAATACTCAATATTTTCATAATTTCGTTACAATAAATATCAATAATTGCCATCAAGATTTTTAAAAATATAGTTAGCCGTGGATAGCTATTATTTTATTAAATTTATTTTATTATTTATGTTTTTTTAATATTTAATATTTTTTTTATTTAAAAAAATTTTTTTATTCCAAAAATTTGTCCCTTGTCCTTGTGTTTGGTCTTATGTCCGCTTCGTCTCCGTAAAAAAAATATTAAAATCCAAAATTTGTCCCTTGTCCATTAGCGTTTTGTCCGATTTGTGTCCCATCTCCGAAAAAAAATATTAAAATCCGAAATTTGTCCTTTGTCCATCGTCTTGCGAGTTCTTCGTCTCTTCAAAAAATAAAACCTTTTAAAACCTTCGAAAATAATTTGTCCTTTGTCAACTTGTGTATGTCACTCATAAAAAAATTAAAATTATTTTTTCTCTTTTTTCAATCATCTTCAACTGTAAATATTCAACTCAACTTGTAAATATTCATCTTCTTCAAATAAATATTCATCTTCAACTTGTAAATATTCATCTTCATCTTGTAAATATTCATCTTCATCTTGTAAATATTCATCTTCATCTTGTAAATAATTTGTAAATAATCTGTTTTGTAAATAGTTGCTTTGTACATATTTGTGAGTGTCAATCATTTTTGTATATATATTTTAAAAAAATTTGTATATTTTATTTATCTCTTTATTTTATTACGTATATAGGATTTTTGATTATTTAGTAATATTTCAATTTTCAGTTTTTACATTCATATAACATATATATGTTTCATTTTCAAGTTTTGGATTTTACGCTCATGTAACGTATTTGTATTTCAATTTTCTTATATGTAATAAATACATATTTGAATAAAGCGTATTTGTTTTATTCCTTGTTTTACGTGCAAATTTTTCATTCCTTACATCTATTACAAGCGCATATTAATTCCATTTGTTAAGTTTTTTTTTCAATTATCTATTGAAATCAAGACAATTTAAATAATAAGATCATAAAATCTAAATGTGCTTACTTCTATAGGCAAATTATAAGAGCTCTTAATCAAATGTATATTTTAAAAATAAAAAATATTTTGAATGCAGTATTTAAAAATACAGAGGGTGTTCACACCTTTTGTAACGATTTTGAATATATATATATAATATAATATAACAATAGTTTTCTTTTCTAGCATATTGAGTCTATGAACTCCTTTGTTCATATTGCATCAAACAAACTTTCAAACATAAAGCGTTCAATAATTTTCAAACTACCTTGACATTCCAAATTCATGTAGAAACCCTTGCTATAGCACCCTTTTTCAATTTTAAGAAATGCCTAAAATCAATTTTAAGAATGCCCAAAATAAAATTCTTCGATACCAAACATCGCTAATCGAAAGATTTTGGTCAGCAGAACAATTCAATAAATCAACTGTAGCCGTAACAAGTGAAATGAATCGAACATTGACAAGTGACATTTTTAACAAGTGAAATGAATCGTTATTAAAATTAAAGGTGGTATAAGGTGGTAAAGGTTAAAATTAAAGGTATAAATCTAGAATTATGTACACTTTGTGCCAAATGCATCGCCAGTATGCCAAGTAAACATAATAATGAATACTTCAGTTAAGTGTTAGCGGTAAAACGATATTACGCAAAAACCCATCACTAGGATGCCAATTCGACAAGTAAACAAGCAAAATGGCTGCCGAAGTTAGGTAACTTTGTAAAATGCTATTTCGCCAAAAATTGCTATTACGTCAACATTAATAGCCAAATAACTATTACGTCAAATTTAATTCCTTAAATTGCTTTTATGCCAAAGTTTATCGCCATATATTAACACTATCCTACCAAAGTTTTTATTCTTCAAATTCTTTCACGCCAAAATTTATCGCTATTTCGCCAATTTGTTTCACTACGCTAAATTTTATTTTTAAATTGCTTTATCGGCAAATTTTATCACCAAGAGAAAATTTATTCTCAAAATGCTTTTTCGCCAATTATTATCGCTTTAACGACAAATTTTAGCACTATTATGCTCAAAAATTGACTGTGGCAGGATTTTGTTAATGATTCGGAATCCACTTTAAACTGTGGTTTAATTAGCCTAAAGTGTGCAAAAAAGGACCGTAGAGTGACAAACCAAGCCAAACCTCTTTTTAGCTAGTTAATCGATCTTTTTTCATTGCATTTGAATAAATATTGCAGGCCCCATCAATTAAAACTACATATATCCATTTTTCACCTGGCAAATACTTTTCTTGTAATAATATGAGCATAGTTTTACGTTTAGAAACATGGTTTGGTGTTAGCTGGTGAACTTCATGTTTTTTAATTGATTAGTTAGGGAAACAGTTTTTATAATTTTATGGGTACTTACATATTAACGCCACCGCAGCTACAGATTTGGCGGTTTTTAAGTCCCGCCAATCTACACTTAAAATTTTGTGGCAAATCATAAAATATATAAAACACTTTATTTAAAATCAAAACACTTTCAAAATTCAAAACACTTTATTTAAAAATCAAACACTTTCCAAAATTCAAAACACTTTATTTAAAAACAAAGTAATCAATCGGATTTCTGTGGAAAATTGGCCGATATAGAGTTTAACATAAATTTAAAAACAGTCTCTATTTTGGCGCATTGGCAGCTCTTTATGGGCGCATTATCGCAACTTCTGCTGCGGTGGCGTTACTACGTAAGTACCATTCTATGTTCAGTTTGAATAAAGATTTTGATTCTTTCGGGGTGTCTTTTAAAACATGAGATGTATTTTAAAACATGGATATAAGCGTACGTATCTTTTTTGCCAGCTGCGCATTTTACCTGTTTTTCAAGTCAAAATGAAATTTTAGACGTTTCTTTACTTTTTATTAATTATATCACTTATTTTGAACGTAAAAATATGCAAAGCATGCTTTAAAAATCTTTTTTTTTTAGATACACAATCGGATAAAAAGTATTTCTCTTCGTAAAGAAGAAATAACCTTCGATGTATATAGTTTATTTTTCACTGACGTATTAAAGCAAGAATAATTTTAACGATACAGACGATAATGAAAATCCTATTCCGAACTGATGCAATTCAGATTTTTCCTTTTTTATTCATTTAAATTTAATTAATTGAAAGATAAAATGGTTACAAAATATCTAAACACCCTATGCATAATATTATTATTTTTTTTCAATTTCGAATAATCCAGGAATTTAAGAGTCATTAATTTTCATTAAATATGCATTTTCATTATTACATCATGTAGTATCAATGGCACAAAATAAATGTTTGTGATATGTAATAAACAATTATTTTTCATAGCTAAAATAAATAAATAATTATTTCTAAAGTAATGTTGTACAGATAATTAATTGCAGTTATTTGTTAAGATAATTAATTACAATTATTTCTAAAGTAATGTTATACAGATAATTAGTTGCAATTATTTCTAACGTAATGTTATACAGGTAATTAATTACAATTATTTCTAAAGTAATGTCATACAGATAATTAGCTGCAATTATTTCGAAAGGGCAATTATTTCTGAAGTAATGTTGAACGGCTAAAAGATTTTGAAACATCCTAAAAATAATAAGTTTTATAAAAACTTTTAATTTCAAAGCAATCAAGAGCTTTCCCGATGAAACGTACTCTTTTCTATTGTTTGAGACTTTGACTAAGTGACTAAGTCCTGAGATACTAGAGCAGTAGATATGTAACAGATTCAACATTAGTCAGGATGCATCACTGGGGTATCAAATACACAATGCGCATTATATCACTACAATTTTGAACGAATACTTCCAAGGATGACAAGTTCGCCTTCTCCACCTTTATATCATAGGAAACATATTCTGGCTTACAGATTTATCGTGTAAACTTCCCAACCTTGATCTTAAAGTGCTAATAATCAGAAATCCAAAGCCAATATGAAGTAAATGCTCGCATTGTGATTCAGTGAATAATATAATATAAAAATAAAATTTAATAAATAAAATTTAGGCAGCGTTATTTGGTATTATATTTCATAATATAAAATAAGAGAAAAACGTAATACCAAATACATTTTATAAACCATACACATTTTGTTTTATGAAAATAAGCGATAAAAACCAAATTACCTCTTCAGAATATATAACAAAACTCTGTAAAATTGACGTCACACAAATCTACATTCAAGAAGCGCCTTAATAAACCGTCAAGCAATATATATATTTTTTACTTAGGAACGAAAAAACATTACAGGTCTGGTTTAGCTTATTGATCTAGGCAGGGGTCGGCAACCTGCGGCTCGCGAGCCGCATGCGGTTCTTTTGGATGTGAAACTGCGGCCCTTTAGTTCCATGCAAATATTATTTATTTTATCGTTCTGAATTGATTTAAATCGTTAAATCAATCTGAATTAATTTAAAATCGTTCTGAATTGATTAATGAGGAATCTGAAGAACTGTTTCTATGATTTCAAAAACAAACCAGAAATCTTAAAAAAATCAACGATTTGCCACTATCCGCTAAAACAGTACAAGATAGAATAGCTAAAATATCTTAAAATTTATCATATTTGCAGGGTGGAAGATATTCACCTTACTTCTGCCTTATCACTGGCTATAGATGAGTCTTGCGACATAAAAGACACGGCACAAGTTGCCCTTTTTGCCAGGCATATGTCTCCCAAGGTCCAAAAGAAGAACTTCTAGGATTGCTACCGCTCTCGGGACAAACTAGACGGGAAGATATAGCGAATGCCGTGCAAAAATGCCTTGAAGACTATAAGATCGATTTAAATAAAATCGTTTCAATAGCAAACTGATGGAGCCAGAAGTATGACAGGAAAAAATAAAGGGCAACAACGATTCTTCAGAGCAAAAATAAACCACGAAATTTCTTATGTTTCACTGCATAATACACCAAGAAGCGCTTTGTGCCCAAACATTTCCGCTGAAATAGCTGAGGTCATGAATTTGGTAATCAAGATTGTTAACAGCATCTTGTCAAAAGCACTCTACCATCGTCAGTTTAAAAAAGAATTCTTTAACGAAATGGAGACTCAGTATTCCGACCTCCTTCTTCACAATAAAGTGAGATGCCTTTTCCAAAGGTAAGTGTTGAAACGTTTTTGCTTTTGTGCTTGAATGCAATAAATACATTCCTAAATAAAAGACATTAATCACCCTGAGTTAGAGAACGGCAAATGGTTGCAAAAATTTTACTTATGGTGGATGTCACATGAAATTAAAAATGAGCTGAATCTAAAACTGCAAAAGGAAAGGAAACGAAGACTATATTTTGGTAGAAGAATTAGTTTTACATTTTAAAGAAAAATTAATTCTTTTGGCAGAAGATATTCAGAGCGGTATATTACTTCATTTTCAATTTCTAAAGCAATATCGTGATAAAACTAGTGCAACTGTTGACACGAGGTACTTCAACACAGTTATAAAAAATTTTAAAGATGAATTTGCTGATAGATTCGAGCAATTCAAAAACCAACAAAACCACTCTAGCATTCATAGTAAATCCTCTCAACACACAGAGTAACGGAATCCAATATTGAGCCATTTAGAATTGATAATGGATCTCTAGAAATGCAATTGATCGATTGAAAAAGTAAAAGCTTTGTGGAGTGGAAAATTTACAGAGTTGAAAAGAAAGTTGGAAGTCCAGAAATGTATGTACGTAACCCAACAAAAAAGTGGACAACTTAAAAGAAATGCCGCGAGTTGAGGGGCACTTTATATTCGACGCATGGAATAGTCTTCCAGATTGCTACAGTGAGGTGAAGAAGTTGGCATTTGAGAGTGCTGACTATCTTCGGATCGACATATTCGTGCGAGCAAGCGTTCTCTTGCATGAATATAATTAAAAGTAAAGTAAGAAGCCAACTAACAAATGAAAATTTAGAGTCGTGTTTGAAACTTAAAGCAACAAATTATGAGCCAAATTTATCCAAACTGTATGTTATTGTTTTTTTTTTTTTTATTTTTTAAGTACAAATTACATTGTTTAGTAAAAGTTTAAATTTTCTACTTGAATAACCATGCAAAAGCCATCACTCCCATTGAATTTGTTCAGTTGTTTATTATTGAAGTACAAGTAAGTTGTAAGTAAAAATGTATAATTGTTTTAATTTTTTTTTACTTAAATAATAAGTAATTATCTAATAATGAATAAATAGAATGATATAATGAATAAATAGATATGAATTTTTTTATGAATAAATAGATTTTTTTATCAAAAACTTTATTTATGAGTACTAACAAGTGGGCTAGTATTATTAAATCAGCTACTAGTATTTAAATCCATATGAGTTTTAGTTAGCCCTAGCCTTCAAAAGACACGTGTATAAATTGGACGGCTGTTGCACTATTAGTATGTGAGTTATAGCCTTTTTAATGATGCAACTTTAGTTAGTTTGAAAATGGATAAAAAGGAATTTCATATGTAAATAAAGCATTGCTTTTTGGCGAAAAAGTACTATTGAAGCCAAGGCTTGGCTTGATAAACATTATTCGACTTTGCACCAGAAAAAAATCAACCGTAGAGAAGTGGTTTGCTAAATTTAAACGAGGCGAAATGAGCACCGAGGACGATGCACACAGTGGATTGAGATAGCTGAGACCCTAAACATATCAAAAGGAACGTGTTGGACATATCGTGAAGGAATATTAGAATATGCAAAAGCTCTGTTCAAAGTGGGGTGCCGCGAGTCACAATCGACACAAAACAACAACCAATTGATGATTCTAAGCAGTGTTTGGAGCTGTTCAATCGTAATAAACCCGAAGTTTTGCGTCGATATGTGACAATGGATGCAAAAAACATGGCTCGCATCATTTCACACCGGAGTCAATCGACAGTCAGCCGAGTAGATTGCGATGAACACTAAAGATGCCATAACTTAATTAAAAATTCTATAAATCTCATACTAATAGAGCAACAGCTATCAAATTTATACACGTGTCTTTTGAAGGTTAGCGCTAACTAAAAATTATATGGATTTAATACTAGTAGCGCCATCTATGTGTCAGCTTACGAACTTTTCAGCCCACCTGTTATTTATTGTTGGCAAGAAAAAATTTGTGGCTCTTTAAAAACTTTGAAATTTGTAAATTGCCATTTTTGGCTCTTCCGACTCAAAAGGTTGCCGACCCCTGATCTAGGTCATTTTTGTGCATACTTTAGGCTAAACAGACCGTGGCCTGTTTAATGTGAATTACGAACCACCAACAAACGTCCATGCCACCGCCAGGATTCGAACCAGAAGCCTGTGGTACCAAAAGACAGAGCGCTAGGCCTATTGGCGGCCTAGTGAACGGTCAATGCTTTAGAATGATCGAAGATGCTACAGCAATGATGAGAAATACAGGTTAAATCCAAAGAATTTTTGCTACTTAATTAACGGAATATATTCCTGTGACAATTAGTAAAGGGCCTGAAAAGTGATTAGCGCTCTGCACTCGGTTCCACAGTTTCGGGATAGTCCCGGCTGTGCCATGGATGTTTGTAGTGGTTCGAGTATACTTAACGGTAGGTCCTAGTTCAATATGATTGCAGAGCTTTGGGCGTAGAGGCGGACAATCCTACCCTGTAAAAGAAAAACA
Source organism: Caerostris extrusa (assembly GCA_021605095.1). Lineage (NCBI taxonomy): Eukaryota > Metazoa > Arthropoda > Arachnida > Araneae > Araneidae > Caerostris > Caerostris extrusa. The sequence continues at coordinate 970 of BPLR01019293.1, read as the reverse complement.
TTCCCGTCTCGAAATCTCAGACAGTTTCCAGCGCCTCCAAGCTGTAAACTGTCAACAAGATGCCTCGCGCATTCTTGTTGTTGTTTTCGTTATCTATGGTTTTATTGGAACTCACATGCAGTTGGATGACAGTGGAAACAGACCCAAGATCAGATGTTCTTAATAAAAACGACCAGAAAAGGCCTTTAAAAACGAAACGGCCTCACACATTAGCAAATCAGGGGCTGTAGCGCCAATGAAGAAGATGTTTACGACTCAGTAACAGATGCAGGTACCGGCCTCGCCAATGTGGAAACAGTTCGACGAATTCTCCGATCCTAAAAGAAATTTCATAGCAAAAGTTCTAGCATGAAAAGAACGCTACTCTCATCCAGAGCAAATCAAAGTGGAAAAAAATGCTGAAGTTTGCCGGATGAATATATCTATAGAGAGTTTTGATCTTTTGTAAAACTGTCCGATGAGAGTAACATTAGTGTTTCTCGGGAAGTGATGGATGTGGCAAAATTTTCGGCTGCGCAGAAAGAGAAAATATTGAAACCCATAGTATCTCAGTTTCTTCAAGCCAAACGTAAGTGTGGAGGAGGAAGATGACGTTTCGGGAAGCTAATGTCGCGTTTGCTGGTGTTGAGAAATAAACCCTCATTTGAAGTTAGTGATGAGTCTTTCCAAAATGTGCCCAAAGGAAAATACTGCAAGAAAATATGCAGAGGCATCAAAATGGCACATCTTCGAACAAAAAAGAACATGAAGTTCCTGGACTTGGTGTCATATCCGTCTTGACTTTTTAGAACTATAAGGAGTGTGAAAATTTACTCCATTATATATTGAGTGAATTATTATCTGCTAAGTTGATGAAACATTTTAAGGCTATTTAAATGTATAAATTCTCTGAGCATAATTTCCACTTATAAACGGATCTGTTATTTTTTGTAGTGTCTGTTTTTGTTGAAATATGCTACTGTGCTCCAAA
>BPLR01019291.1:0-29875 GCA_021605095.1 Caerostris extrusa | reverse complement strand
GTTTACCAAAGAAATTTTAAAAATATTTAGGGGTGGGCCACCCTTATCCCTTAGGGGTTTAAAAAATAGATTACTACCGATTCGCAGACCTACCAAATATGCACAAAAATTTTCATAAGAATCGGTCGAGCCGTTTCGGAGGACAACAAACAACAAACACGGCAACAAACACTGTGACACAAAAATTTTATATATTAGATTATGGAATAGTCCATTCGTTTGAAGAAAATTTTAAAAATTGCATACATAAATTTTTGGTACTTATTTACTAAATCACATAGGTGCCATTTTTGTTCCATAACTTTTCTCCATCTTTCAGGCATCTTGAAAATTACGTCCTTCTAAATCTCTCCCATTTTCGGCGAAAAACTTTTCTATAAGTTTTCTCTATTTCTACCAAAGAGGTGATTTTTTTTCCATTAAGGGAATTTTGTAATGATCGAAATAGGTGAAAATCTGAGGGTGCAGGTCTGGTGAATATAGATGACGGGGTAAAAAGGCATCACAACCAAGTTCCCAACAACTTTTATTGAGGTTATCAAAAGACACATAAGTACAGTACATTATATATATGTGTGTGTTGTATATGAATGTACGAAATATGTGCTTCTGTGTATGCGCATATATGTATGAGTTTGTATGTGTGTGTGCATGTTTATATGTGCTTTTACATGAATGAATTCGCTATGTATCTTTAATACATATAATGTATGCATGTATATATGAATATATGCGTGCGGTGCATGTATTTATGTGCTTATGAATGAACTCTCTATGAATCCTTTAATATATGCAGGCATGTGAGTGTTGGGTGGAAATAGACAGAACCCTGGAACTTCACACAGCCTTTTGCAACCCTCCCCCGAAGATGGAAATTCTTAAAGAATATTTGTAGGGACGTGCTCAGAATGGCATCTTGTTGCGTGAAGAATATAAAAAGGGGTTTGTAAAACCCATTAAACGAACTCAAATCTGCTTAACTAAAATTAATTAATTAACTTTAATGAATTAATTAATATTTGAGAAAAACTGTATTGACATCCAATGTCATCCACTGCAAGTTTAAAAAATGTATTTGAATTTGATTGGATGAATAAAATGTGTTTTATTAATGATTAAAAATTTGAACAAGATATATATATATAGGGAGAGTGTGAACTAATAGTAGGAATTGAATAACTGTACTTATGAGAGCAAAGCAAAACAGAGGTGTGTTTTGTAGACGTTATGATTCGCGGGTGACATCTGATGAATGGATTTCAACCTGCATTCTTTCAACAAAATGATCTTTAAGCATTATTATTGTTATTATTATGCGTAATTGAATACTTAATGGTACTTGACCCTGATTCATAAAATCTCATTGTTATCATTATCATCAAATTGTCATTGCTCAGTTAGTTTTTATTTGATCTCTTTCTCTTCTACCAATTTTATTCATCTGATTTTTTAATCATTTCAAAGTAATATTATTATAAAAAGCAATATATACGATAATTCGTGGAATACTTGAAAGTCCACGTTAAATTGCAGAGAGTTCGAAGGAGCATATTTGTATGTATCAATACGAGTAGTTCCTTTTTTTCTGTTCCATTTATTTTTTCCTTTATTTTGTTTCCGTTTCCTCATTTGAATGGATGAGGAGCTGACTGGTGACTACATCATATCAACAATCCCAGCAAAAAAAAAAAAAGAGTTTTTTTCAATTCCTTCTATTTCCCCTATATATATCTTGCTCACATTTTCAATCTGTAATAAAATACTTTTTATTCATCCACTCAAGTTCAAATACATTTTTGAACTTGTAGTGGATGACACTGGATGTTAATACAGTCACATCCACAGTTAATGCAGTTAATACAGTTTTTTTCAAATATTAATTCATTCATTAAATTAAATTAATTAATTTTAGTTTTTTAGATTTAAGTTGCATGTATCTACCAATAGATGGGCCAGATCTAAGAGGAAAATTTCAACTTAAAAGTAGTAATTGACTTAAATTTTTTTTTATATTACTTGCTTTTTTTTTTTCTAAGGCATCATTTTCTTATCAAATGCTGGCATATTTATCATTTTATTTGGCCCCATAACATGTTTTTAATCTAGTAAAGAAAATAATTTAAAAATTAGGTGTTTAAAGTCTTAAAAAGTCTATTTTCTGAACAAATTCCATCTTTTTCTTTTTAAAAAAAAAAAAAAAAATATTTCAATTTTTATGAAGATGCTGGAGATTCATTGAGAAAATCAAGAAAACAATTTACGCGTCAAAAACGTTAAAAATATTTTGATGGTCCAGTCATCATTCAATGAGCCCTACAGAAGACTTTCACAGCCGAATTCTAATTACTAATTTGAGTCTGCTTTTCCGCAACGTGTGATTACTTCTGGTAACTGAGCCGAGATCTCTCGCTGTTTGCATTTCTTGCTTTCAGTGTGTGCTCAAGTTATAATTTTAATAAAACTTTCCATTGTTTTATGTAAAGTAAAATGTGATTAACCTAGCACAAAAATACACAGCAACAAAATACAAGAAATCAAAAGAAATAACACAAAAATGCATGAATGAAATCTTTATTGAAATTATGTTTCATTTCAAGCTGGACTATTTAAATATGGAACAAAAATATATCCGAAAGAAAAAAAAATGTCATCTTTAGAAGGCATCATTTGTAAATTCTTCAATGGCACGTCAGCTAGGAAGAAAAAAATTTTTGGTTAAGAATTATAAATTTTTTTACAATTTAAATTTCAAAAATAATACACAAGTGGTATATCAGCCTCTTGTTAAGTGCTTTGATTTTGGCGAAAAAAATTATGGCCCCAAAATAATTGTAGTGACAACAAACAAAATGATGGACGTGGCAAATATATCATTTCGGAAAATTTTTTAAATTAAAAAATATTTGATTATATTGTTTTCAAAAAATAAAATAATGACTGTTAATGCATAGATATAGGATTTTTTTAAAAATTTGTTTATTTTTAGAAATAAGAGTATTCCTGAATATTAAGTCAAGCTTTCGGACATGTATTGATTTTTTTCCGTTGTCTAAAAATTCATAATATGAAAATTATACACATAATATAGAAAATATTATACATCCCACTGCTTATATTTCCTTTGCTCTTTCTCCTACTCACACAAGCTTAAGAATACAATTTGCATATATACATACACTCAAGAGCCAAAACATTATGACCACCTGTCAATAACGAGTTGGCCCACCTTTGGCGCGCAACACAGCTTCAACCCGCCTTGGCATGGATTAATACCACTTCCACCTGATCACCTGCCTTCCCGTCATCAGGCGAGTTCATTGCAAAATGCAGGGGTGGTCATAATGTTTTGGCTCTTGAGTGTATATATATAAAGTGTGTGTCCTTTTATTTATCTTTTTGTCTATGGCAGATATGCTGACGTGTAATTTTTAAAGCTGATTAATGAAGATAATATTATTATTAAAATTAATTTAAAAATTAATTGTTTCAAAAATTTTCCCTTCCTGCCATAGATGAATTATTTTTTCCAGTATAATTAAAATAAAAATTAAATTTTACATAAATATTGCAGCTTTTAGGACAAACAAAAGCAAGCTTTTTTTTTTCAATTTTAAACATCTTTTTTAAAATGGCAATTAAATTAAAAATATAATTCAGTAAAAAAAAATTATATATAAATATTTTCGAGTATCTCATATCTAGTAGTTTCTCTGTTAAGTTTAACTGCTCATTTAGATATCTCAGGCTGGATTTCTGGAATTTTGCCTTTTGATGCAAATTGCTTTTAAAAGCTTTTTAGAATAAATGCAAGACACACAACAATTTGTTTTTAATTTCTAATTTTTAATACCTTTTTAAAATTTGGTAGTAATAAATGTTTAATAAAAAGTAGATTAATTATTAATCACAGATATATACGAATGTGGTTTAATTAATTATCTTTTTTTATACTTTTAACGCTCTCAAAATCATTGATATTTCAGTGACATTCGGGCCTGATGGCCGGGTGGCTAGTTCTCTAGCGCTCGGTACCACAGGTTTCGGGTTCTGAGTCCCGACGGTACAGTGAATGTTTTTAATGGTTCAGAATCCAGTTTAAGCCGTAGATCCCGGCCTCGTATGACTGTAAGAGCGTTGCGCGTAGTGTTGGTAATCCTACCCCGTAAAAAAAGAAAACATATGTCTAGAAATCTGCCAGCGGGCAGACTGCCTTGGTTCACCATGGGCTGTAGCGCCATTGATGATGATGATGATGATTTCAGTGGCATTGCAGAACAACGGAAATACATTTCCCTATAATCACGGAAATTTCATGCGTTTATTTCTGTATCAACAGAAATGAAAGCTGGAAATTTCCATTAATTCATATTTTTCCAAGAGCAAATAAAGTTCGTCACACTTACTATGACACCTTTTGACACTTCAGTCCCTGGGCGCGCAGGGTGGGAGGTTGTTGTAGACCTGTTTCTCCTTGAGTCACGCTGCACAACCACCTGTCGAGCGACAATCGATGCATAAACTTTTACAATGTTCGTTTTAATGTAGAGCATTGTAAATACAATACTTTTTTTTAAAAATGAAATGAAATATCTTTTAAATCTCTTCATTACGTAAAAACCAAAAAAATATTTTTTACGAGAATTTGCAATTCTCTTTTTTATCTTCCTTCTGCACGTGTTTACCGGAAGTTGACGAAAAATATTGAAGTTAATTTAAAATTACAGCCTTCTACTTTTTAAGAAAAGGGTCAGATTTTTAAATGCATTTAAAGTCCATGTCAATTGTTATATATTTCCATTGCATTTTGCATGAAAAATAACTGCATTTAAGAGAACAAAGCAACGGCGGCTACCCATTTTGTTCTAATCCAATTTTTTAAAAGGAATTCTGGAAATCTCATTTCCCTCCTTTATCTGAAATAGTTTTTATAGTCACAATCAAAGAGTGCATATTCTTATGATTGTGACGAAAATAACTTTCTCAACCTTTATTTTTTGTCATGTTTGTTTAAAAATTATATAAAATATACACAAATAAATTATACGCTTTTCTTCCCCAGCGACCACATAATATTATGTAATTTTTTTTTAGAGTTGCATAAAAACCATTTCTACATTTTCAGCAAGTTATTGCATTTTCCTTCAGAATTGATCAGGAACAATATGTAAAAATTTTAAATAAAGCATTTCTCTATGTTATAACAAAAATTAAAAAGATTAATTTTTAAAAGTTTTTAATTACCTTTTAGCAGCACTTCGGCAAAATGACATCATACCCAAGGTTTTCACGCAAAAGTCCCTGAACAATCAGACTGTGTCTACATGACTGCAGCCCTGAGGCCTAAAAAATAATTAAGAGAAACATTTGTTTTACTCTGGCGTTGTTTCCTATAAAAACCAATACAAGTTTCATAAATTTTTTATTTCACCATCTAAAAATTTGAACGATTTTGGCTCGAAATTATCCCACATATGGAATAAAGAAGTTACAAGATTTTATTATATATATGCACATCATTTTTGAGTGCACGTCTATGAAAACTGTATAAAAACAAGTAATATAAAAAAAAAAAAATTTTTTTAAAGTCAATTCTACTTTTCACTCTATTGCAGAAAGTCCTTCATAAATAATTTTCATTCATTTTTTTAAGTTTATCTGGCAAACTTTATATGCAATTTAAATCTCAAAAAAAAAAAAAAAAAAAATACTAAAAATTAATGAATTAAATTTAATTATTGAATTAACATTGAAAAACTGTATCAATATTGTCATTCACTGCAAGTTCAAAAAAATGTATTTGAACTCGAGGGATGAATAAAAAAGTATTTATGAACGATTGAAAAATTGAACAAGATATATATAGGGAGAGTGTGAGCTAGTAGAAGGAATTGATTAATCATCAGCAAAAATCACAAGACTGGCACAGTCTGGAAGCGCTAAACTAATTAAGCTAAAGAGATTTAATTATTTTTGTAGTACATGTATGGTAAATATTAGAAGAATGTTTCACTGAAAAATAATTAATATTTTTGAGGAATTTTTAATTTTCTTAACCAGGCATCTTCAAATTTTCAGTAATTTTTAGAAGTTATATTACTTTGATGGCTAAATATTATTTTTTTAATAATAAGTAATAATTATATAATTTAATTAATATGTTAAAATAAATAATAAATAGAAATAAAAATAATTGAACATTAAGAATATGAACAATTTTGGCTCGAAATATACCAGCCACATGAAATAAAGAAATAGCAAGATTTTATTGTACAATGCACATAATTTTTGGGATGAACATCTATGAAAGTTTATAAATAATCACCAGAAAAAATCACAAGAGTTGCATAGAATGGAACGCTAAAATTATTAGGCTACATAGATTTAATTTATGCCATTGTTTAATATTTTGTTCTTCTTATTTATGGTAAGTATTAGCAAAAATGTTTCACCGAAAAAATTTAATATTTTTTAAGGAATTTTTAATTTTAATTTCCCTCAGCATGACATCTTCAAATTTTCAATATTTTAGAAGTTATTTTACTTATGGTTAAATATCTTTTTTAATTAATTTTTAATTAATATGTTAAAATAAAAATAATTTTGATAATACGAATACGAGAAATAAAAATAATTTTGATTTAACATTTTTGACAAAAAAAAAAATAGTCTGAAAATAATGATTACATAAATAAAAAATAAAACAATTTAAATAATATTGAAAGTATCAAGAGGATATTGTAGAGGTCGCCATTGCAAAAACTATTCAAAATTGGTTTTACTTTCTGAAATGAAGAGCATCTATCCAGAAACATATATTTCATTCAATTTCTTCTATTAGCTCACACACTCTCCTATATAAAAGTTGTTCAAATTTTCAATCGTCTTCATGTACTTTTATTCATCCACCAAGTTCAAAGACATTTTTTTGAACTTGCAGTGGATGACACTGGATGTTAATACAGTTTTTTTCAAATATTAATTCAATACTCAAATTTGGTTAATTAATTAATTTTTTTAGATTTAAGTTGTATGTATATCTAATAAATATATGGCAATCAGATGTAAGAGGAAATACTTTTCGACTTGTAAAGGACTTTTCTGCAATGTAGTGAAAAAAAAAGTAGGAATTTTTTTTTATATTACTTGTTTTATATAAGAAATTGAAATCTTTTTAAATGTACCTTTATAAAAATAAACAAATTTGAAACATTTCATTTGAGAAGTTACTTCTTCTTAAGCATATTCCGAAATTCGCTGTCTTTGCCTAAATTACTTACCATAAACGAATACTATAAAGCAGCAAAGCTCGCTTCGCTACCAGAGGAAAATTCAGCGTCTTATCTCATCATGATTCCATTTTTTAAATGTTTATATGAGAGCTAATTTTTTAAATACTTACAAAATTTTGATTTCGATTTAAATATTTTTTTAAAAAAGAAATTGATTTTCATTTTACATTACATTATAAATATTTTTCAAGCCTTTCCCAAACATCCTGCGGTTCATTTTTCAACAGGTTATCTTAAATACTAATGATTGCTGAATGTTTATCATGGATCCCAAGGCAGGGCATTACAGCTTACCAATTTACCTCTCTCTGATATAGACACTGAAGCTATCTATTCGAGTTCGGCTTTTTTAATATCAAACTCGACTATCGCAATTTGAAGTTTTTGCTTACAATCTTCTGATCATATGTTGTTTTTTATACCAAAAGTTTTTCTTATGCAAACATAAGGGCATGTTTTTTCATGGTCATATCTTGATCATGCTTTAGAAGCCAATCACAGGAAATTATGAAGCTAATTTCCTCAAAGCCAGAGAAGAGCCGCATATTAAAACTCCTTATTCAATATGGCCCTCTGATAAATACGCTTTACTTATGTTGGCAACCCTCAAAATTTTCACATAGCACCGCCATTTGCAAACCATGCAAAAGACAATTAGAAAAACACAAGCCAACTTCATTTTTGCAGTAGAGATATCTGTATCTACAAATATTTTTAGTACTTTTTGTTGGTATGTCAGCGTCTCTGAAAGGGTCTGTCTTTATACATAAATGTGGAGTCCTTGTTGACAACCAAAGTTTTATTTATGACTTGATTTTATACTATCTCATCTTTCTTTAGAAAAGGGGTTTCTTGGGTAATGTTTTTAATAATTAGTTTATAGGTTTTTATTAATGTCCATGACGCTTATATAATGACAACCTTATTTGTATTTTCTATAGTGAAATGATCTCTATTCTTTTAAAAAACTTTAAAGTGTCAAACTTCTACAAAAGAACTGCCACTATATGTTGCAAAATGATAGTTTTTCATTCTTTTCTCTCCTCAAAAGCTATAAATTTCGAAAAGACTTAACTGTTTAAAAATTTCCAAAAGCTACAAAATCGTTAGAAGTTATGATGCGAAGAACTTTAAATCATGTACTGTAAAAAAGTTATCCTGACAAATTTAGCTTATACAGGCAAAATGTAATTTGAGAAGTATCAAAATCAAGTTGATTTATTTATTAAAAATTTGGATTTGTACCAGAGTATGGTCTTAACTTATTAACTAAGGTCATATACATTTTTGTTCATATGGCTACATAATCTGGCCTTAATAAGTTTGTAAAAATACAAGAATTCTTGATGCCAAAGTTCTTTAAGTATGCATAGGTGATGAATACTCTTTTGTAACCTAAAATTAATTTAAGAAATGAAATATACAGGGCTATAGTGTTATTAATATGGTTAATCTGACTCGAAATTTTTCTTATTAAGAAACTCGAGTTTTTTTTTTACAACATTCGATTCAGTGCCTTTATATGTTACCGTCTTCTTGTTATGATTACAAAGAAAAAAAGGACGAAAATTTACTTGTTTCATTGAAAAAGTTTGTAAAGATATATTTAGAATACTCATCTTAGATATTTAAATAATAATGCTTAAAGATCTTTTATTATTTTATAGTAATTATACTATTTTATAGTAAATGAGTTCTTTATTTACCCCTTCTTGAGTGATGAATGTTTAAAATGTGCATGAGACCGCTCTATAAAATTGAGTCTTTTTAGGCCTCAAATAGTTAACTAGAAGATTACTATAGGTCTGCTTTTAACTTCACCAATCTAATTAATGAGTTTTTAATTCAAGGCTGTTTCATTTATTGGTTTATTAAATTTATGCAATCCGATCAATAGAGTTGTAGGGAGAAAAAAGATGGAGCTTTCTTTTTTTTGTGACCCAATTTTTAACCACAATTCTCATCGCCCCTCTCATACAACAATATTGCTAATTGCTAATGAACATTGATTTGATCTTTTAAAGTATGAACTCCACTAAGTTTAAAAATTGCAGCAAAATAAACGCTTTTTAAGCTAAAACAAATCATTAATTTCATGTTGATTTGGAATACTTACATTCATTAATCACAAAGTTATAAATTATTATTATGAATTGGTGTATTTTTAAAGCATGAAAGTAAAAATTTGCCTGGAATTTTAAATGTTTTTAATAATAATAATAATAAAAATAGTAAATTTCAGAACTTTTTGAAATTATTTTTTAAAAATTATAAGAAAATTCAATTTAAATAATAAACGTTATCTCAAGAAAATTAGTCATAGATTTATTTATTTATTCATGACGAATTTGCAAATTAAAATTTTATAATTTTAACAAACAGAATGTAAATAATTTTTACGTCTTAAAACAATTAGACTGAAATTTAAACGTTTTTATTTAAGAGTTTAATATAGCAGATGAAAAATTAATTTTGCCAATGCAACAATTTCATGCATCAGCATTTTTAATCATTTTCTATATTAGATCAGTACTGACAAAATTTATAAAAAGGACTTTTTCTGAAAAATTTCACAAAATTCTTATAATTACATAAATTATAAACATTTAAAACAACTAAATAATTTTTTTACAACTTTAATTTTTTTAAATCAATACCCGAGAATTTTCTATCAGAATGTGAAAACGCAGGTGTAAAAATGTAGTTTTAAACTAAGCCTTTTCTTTGTGTCCTCCTTTGAAAATCTGCTTAAACGACAAAAAAGCCTAAAAAGGAAGAAAAAAACACACTTAAACGAAAATTGGAATTTTTTAAGAGAGAAGTAAAAATTGAAAATCCTGAGATCTACATTTTATATTGTTATAAAATATTTGTCACTAGAAAATTAGGAAGCATTATCTGATAATTAAATTCTGCCATCAGAATATAATAATTAGAAAATATTTGGAATGGATAAAACATTGTTACATCAGGGCACGGTTTAAACAAAAAAGAATCAATTTTTTTCAAAAAATGTATATAACTATCTAGAATATCTTGATATTGAAAAACACAGAAAATATATAAAAATAAGTGAGGAATTGGAGTTTAATTAAAAGAAAATCTTTGGAGTGATCCATAATATTTTTTAAATGGATTTAATCACAATTGTTTAAAACCATATACAGTTACAGTTAGTAAAACAATCTATGCTAGATAAAAACATATTAGAAAAAAATGGGATATTAGATAATAAATAAATATATAATGGGTTATAAAAATGAGAGATTACAAAACAATTTTAATAAGTCGTAGTAACATTAGAAGTAACGTATATATAAGATATTATTTTAAAGGAAATATTTTAAAAATTCACCTTTTATTTAAAGTATTTAAATTATCAGAAAATAATAAAAAATGTAAAATATTGTTAAATTTAAATATTTGGAATTATCAAAAAAAAAGTCAAGTATTTACATTTAAATATTTAAATTATCAGCAAACCCACAACAGATTCATTACACTGAAGTGACAAAAGTCATGGATACCTCTTAATATCGTGTCGGCCCTCCTTTTCGTCCGGCGAAGTGCAGCAACTCGATGTGGCATGGACTCAACAAGTCGTTGGAAGTCTTCTGCAGGAATATTGAGCCATACCGTCTCGATAGACGTCCATAATTGTGAAAGCGTTGATGGTGCAGGATTTTGGGCACGAACAGACCCTCTCGATGATGTCCATAAATGCTCGATGGGACTTCATGTCGGGCGATCTAGGTGGCCAGATCATTCGTTGAATTGTCCAGAATGTTCTTCAAACCAATCGCGAACAGTTGTGGCCCGGTGACATGGCGCATCGCCATCCATAAAATCCCATCGTTGTTTGGGTACATGAAGTCTATGAATGGCTGCAAGTGATCTCAAGTAGCTGAACATAAGCATTTCCAGTCCATGTTCGGTCCAGTTTCGCACCAAAGGACCAAGTCCATGCCATGAAAAAGCAGCCCACACCATTACGGAGCCACCACCAGCTTGAACAGTGCCTTGCTGACAGTTTGGGTCCATGGCTGTGGGGCCTGCGCCACTCGAACCCTAACATCGCTCTTACCAACTGAAATCGTGACTCATCGGCCAGGGCCACGGGTTTTCCATTCATCTAGGGACCAACCGATATGATCACGCGCCACGGAGCTGCTGCAAGCGATGTCGTTCTGTCCAGTAAAGGCACTGAGTCGGTCTTCTGTTGGAATAGCCCAAGAAAGCCAGAATTTCTCCGCACAGTTCTAACAGACAAGTCCCTTGTACGTCCCATTGATTTCTGCGGTTATTTGACGCAGTTTTACCTGTCTCGTTAGAATTTACGACTCTTTTTGCAGTCGCCGGTCTCGGTCGTTAGGGCGATCGACCACTGCGCTGTCCATGGTGGATGTTATGCCCTGAAATTTCATACTCGGCACACTCTTGACACAGTGGATCTGGGAATGTTGAATTCCCTAACGATTTCCGAAATGGCATGACCCATGCGTCCAGCTCCAACAACATTCCACGTTCAAAGTCTGTTAATTTCCGTCGTGCGGTCATCATTACGTCAAAACCTCTTCACATGAATAACTTGAACAGAAATGAAAGCTCTGCGAAAGCACTGCGCATTTATACCTGTTCTACGCGATGCTACTGCTATCTGAAAATTTGTATACGAGCTTGTTATCCAGATCTCTTCATCAATTTCAGTGTACTTGTTTTTACAATTATTTTTATTTTTATTACAAATTTTTCTTTAGTGTCGATAAAATCTTGAAACTCCCCCATGATTAAGTGAGCGATGAATGGTTAAAAATATCTTTATAGACAAATGCCCAATATAATTGTCATTTTTTTTTTTGGAAGCGTCTTACATTTCTAAAATAAATGGTATCAAATAGCTAATAAAAAGAAGTTTGCTATTATTTATTCGTTATAAATTAACTAATTGGTTTTTGATTTAGGCAACTATACTAAGTGCAGTTTTTAAAATATTTATAGATGGTGAAAAGGTTGATTTTCTCTTTTTTGCACTTTTACTTAATGATAATTGATGGTAATTAAAGGATTCCTTGCTACGTTTGTGAGTATAATAAAAACCTTTTAAATATAAATTTATTAGAAATTTGGCCACATGATATTTTTTTGAAAGGAATCGAATAAAAGATTAACTATTTAACTTTTTAGTCTTTTAATAAAGAAGATAATTTTCAATTTAAATTGGATTAAAATGAAAGAATTTTATATATTATTTATGATTCATTGGTAATATTTTTAAATGTTCATGATTTGAAATATATTCATAAGTAATTCGCTTTTTATTATGAATGGCTCTATTATTTTAATTAGGAATCAATATTTTTACATTATTTTTCTTGTAAGAAATCTAACAAATATATTTTAAAAAAGATTGCCCTTTTTTCAGCAATGATACAGTTGTTTAATTTTTATTTCTCAAATATACTCTTACTAAAGCTCATATTTTTTTTTTCATGAAATAAACAAGTTATTCTGATGACGTTTGCTTAGTTATCATTTTAATATTTTAATATATCTCCTTGTTTTTTTTATTTATTTATATTTTAGTTTCCTTCTACATATATTTTATTAAATATTTATTGAATATTTGCGTCATATGGTCTTTTTCATATTCTAAAAATATGGTTTGACATATTTTTGCTCTTATTTAAATTCAAAAATAATTATAATATTATATAAGAAAATGTTTATTATAATAAGTGTTTTAATAAACATTATAATTATGCTGTTATAATTTAATATAATGTTTATTATAATTGAATGTTTTTATATATTGTAAAAATAATGTTTGGGGCTTAATTGACAACAAGTGACTGGCGCTCAGGCACTTGGAGCCACAGGTTTCAGGTTCGATTCCTAGCTGTGCCGGGGTTCTGAACCTGATTTAGAAGCATAACTGGAGTCCTATCTAATATGACTGTAGAATGTTGGACTGACAACCCTATCAATAAAAGAAAAGCATCCTAATGTTTCGGATTCTGCTAGTAAGCAGACGGCCTTAGCCTACACGGGCCTGTTATACTTTGTAGAAGAGATTTATATTTTTAGATATGGTGGTAAGAGATATTATAGTTTCAATCTTAACTTTAATTTGTTGAGGCTTTTTAAATTTTTGTAAATTTGAATTTCGTAATTCAAGAAATGTTTTCTCGAACATAATCTGTTTGTAAAACTTATTATTATTATTATTAATATTTTTAATTTAATCTGCATGTCTGTTATTGGACGTTAAAATTAATAAATTTTAAATATACAAGAAAAGTATTTTTAATTTAATATTAAATGGATATAATTCAATATATTTAAAATAAAAAAATCCATGATAATAGAATTTTAACTATAAAACAAGTAATATAAAAAGAACTTTTTAAAGTCAATTCTACTTTTTTTCCTATATTGCAGAAAATAAAATTAAAATTGACTTACAAATAAAATTGAAACTTTGTTTTTACATCTGGCGCCATTTATTATTAGATACATGCAACTTAAATGTAAAAAAAAACCTAAAATTAATGATTATATTTAATTACTGAATGAATATTTGAAAAACTGCATTAACATCCAGTGTCATCATCCACTAAAAGTTAAAAAAAAAAAAGTATGTATTTGAACTCAGTGGATGAAATAAAAGCATTTTATGAACGATTGAAAATTTGAACAAGATATATATAGAGGAGAGTGTGAGCTAATAGAAGGAATTGAATAAAAATAAAATTTTACTTTAACATAATTTTATTTTTTAAAAGTGAAAATTATTTTATTTAAGACGAAATAAGCCTTGGATTCTATCGTTGAAATAGGGCTATTAATTAAAGCGTTAAATTTTTGAAGTTTTTTTATGCAACACATCTGAATTTTCTCATCCTGGAATAAACAAAGATTTAATCCTTAAATTGAAAAGATACTAATTAGATTTTGAGAAAAATATCTAAGAAAATGAATTCGCCAGAATTTTGGGATAATTGTTTTTAAATTGCTATGGCATCAGAATCAAAAATTAGTTTACTGGAATTTTAATTATAAAAGTAATCAATACTTTGCAGTCATGAGCAAAAGTTAAAAGTTCTAATGGATACCTGTGCCGCTGTCATTTAAGGGAGGGTTTTGGAATGTAAAATTGAAGTTATAAAATATTTTTTTATTTCTTCCATCACAGAAAGACTATTTTACCTTTTTTCCTCAAACTATTTATTTCTCTGCAAAAGATAGTCTCATCAAAATAAATTAAATTCATCACCATGGTTATAACAAAATCATCACATCGATAGTTTCCTCAAAATCACAATAAAATTCTCAGAACACTCTTTTTATCGAATGACAGACAATATTTCGACGGTGAATAATAATTAAATTCAGAAAAGCACATTATCTTGTTAAAATTCCTAGCACTTCAACGAAGACTTCCTGAAAATAAAATATGCTTGCTTTTCATTTATCTGAGTTCAGATCAATAATTTGAAATGCAGAAATCAGTAGCATTCATTTACATACCAATGAAAAACGATATAATGTATAAATAATTTAAAAGTGATAGAATTTTACAAAATTAAAGAAGGATTTATTATTAACTAGACAAATGTTTTCTTCAATGCTTTATAAATAGTTTAAAAATTCAATTTTAAAATTTTCTAAAACAGTATGTTAAGAATATAGATCAAAATTTTTATCAATCGTAATATTTTATTTAGAATTTCTAGAGACATCATGTTATAGTATTTAACAAAAATACCTTTCGTTTTTAAATACTGATCACTACATTTTATAAGGATGGGTTACTCGTGTTTGCATAGACAGCATAAAACGGCCGTTGATTTGCAACGAAAAAAAATGCGTAGCTGTCACTGTGTCAAAATTATATCTTGACTTTTTGAAATTGTAACCTTTTTTTATTAAAATTTTTGAAATTATATTATTCTTCGGAACTTTTCAGCACAACAAAAGACATTATTGTAGCTGGCAATACCCGATGATATATAAGTAAGTATGCAATATATATTGACATAAATACATATCCTTCTACTTCTTCATTGGCGAAACAGCCCTATGGGAGGGCCAATGCTACGGATGGCTGTCTGGCCATCTGGCAGATTTCGTGACAGGAGATGTTTTTTTTTTCTTTTACGGGGTAGGGTTGGTTGTCAGCTCTACACCCAATGCTCTACAGTCATATTGAGACGAGGACCTACAGGTTTAAATTGGACTCCCTAACCACTACAAATATCCATGGCACCGCCGAAAAAAAAAAACCGAACTCTTGCCAGAGCTCTAGACACACTCGTCCGTCAGGTCCCCTTTCATCTAATATGAAGTGTAAAATTTATTCTTTTTTTTTTTCTCATGATATTTATTTTAATTTTAAATTGCATTGGCAAATTAATTCTACATCACAAAAAAATTATTCCTCGTATGCAGAACTTCATTAGACAAATTTATTTTCTTTTCTTTTTAAAATCTAACAAATGAGATTATCTAATAAATTTCAGTAAACTAAAAAAAAAGTTTCATATATTTTTCTTGCTTTAAAAATTCTTCTTTAAAAAGAGAATTATAAAATATAAAAATTATTATAAAATAAAATATAGTATAATTAGTAATTAATAGTATAATATAACAGTATAATTTAATAGTATTATAAAATTTATTATTTGAGAAAATTAAGATTTAAAAAATTTTTGATTTTTTTATAATTTTCAAACTACATTTTTAAGTATCTCTAAATCTTTAGAGAAAAAAAAAGACTTTTGTCCTGTATCTAATAACAAAGTTCTTAACTATAACTCTTAGTTACTTTGTAACGTTTTGAAGGTTTTTAAAATGCTAAGTCTTCTAAATTTACAGTCATTTTGAAAAAGAAAGGAGAATAACAAACAACATAGTAACAATCTCTTTATTGAAGTCTGGCACTTTCAAAATTTTTAAAGAATCGAACTTATTTAATTACAGAAAATACTTTAGATATTAATGTCGAATAAAAGTCAAGTACATTTTAAAAAGACCCTACAAACTAATTATTTAAACATTAACCAAGAGACCCCTGTCTAGGAAGAAACAATATAATCAAGTCATAAATTAAAATTTTAAATGTCAAATAGGGACTTCAGTTTATGTATAAAAGGTAGCACCCTAACCACATACCACAAGAAGTACTGAAAAACTATCTCTAGATACTCTATTACTACAGAAGCAATCTTCTATTGCAAAAATATGAAATTGGCTTGTGTTTTTGCAAATTGCATTGCTGTTTGCAGTGGTAAGTGTGTGTTTTTGGAATTTTATCTAACATTATTGGGGTTTTTTAATCAGAAGATAATGGGGCTTGAATGGCCGAGTGTCTCTCATTCTGGCGCTTGATGCCACAGGGTTTCGAGTCCCGGCGGTGCCATGGATGTTTGTAGTGGTTTGGAATCCACTTTAAGCCGTAGATCCCGGTCTTATATAACTGTAGAACGTCACAGAGCCCAGTCAGACTTCATCTCCCCCACATCATTCACAAACTGTAAAGGGCAACTCAGCTCTAGGCACAGTGATGTGATGTGGTATAGTAGTAGTATCCATTTTTATTGATCCATTTACGCTCAAGGGGCCTAATGGCCGAGTGGTTAGCGCTCTGGCTCTCGGTACCACAGGTATAGACTTCGAATCCCGGCTGTGCCATAGATGTTTGTAGTAGTTCGAATCCACCTTGAGCCGTAGGTCCCGGTCTTATAGGATCAGAGCTTTTGTCTTGAGGTTCAGCTCAGTCTTCAGCCCCTCGTGGTTCCTCGCTAAAGTAAAATTGCATATTACTCTTAGCCATGGACCAGTCGCCTGCCATGGGGTCTCTTGGACCTGGTGTAGGTTTTCCTGCCCCAGGGGGATTAGTAACAACAACACCTTTTGACTGTGAACTGTTTGACAGAGATGCACAGACTTATATCGCCAGCGAGCCACTTACGGAAAGTTGTTCACAGGCAGCATGGGATAAAAAAAAATTGAAAGCTATATATTATATAACAAAATAAATAAAAAGAATTCAATGCGTAATATTGCATTGATTGAATGCGTTTTAATATTTGTCTGGATTTTTGCAGGAACCAAGAGCAGAATTAAGAAGTCAAATTTTTTATTTGTTTATTTTCGGTTTTTAATAGTCATGCCCTAAAATCCTCTTTCACAAATATCTATTGATTCGAATAAGTTTGCGCGTTTTAAATTATCATATAGCAATAACCATTCTATTTTCTTGAGCACCGTTTTAAAAATGAAACACGTTCGCAGCCATCCCATGGAATGCGTAAGTAATTTTAGAAAGAAACATTCTTCAGTGTCCTTCTGATTTGGGATTCATGTCAGAGTAAGAAAGAAGTAAATAAAATAACACTGATAAGGTCATTGCATCCACACAGACATCCGCGTTTCTAACAAAAGTTTCTAATATCTTAATTTTTTATTAAACTGTTGTCGAATTTCGTTCTCTGCTGAATCTTGAATTCTCTGAATCTTGTTATCTTCAAGATACCCTTCTTCATATACAAATTTGATCTTACACACCTTTATTTACGAAATTCCTGTAAAATGGCCCATAATTTTTCAACAGAATCTTACCAGAGTGTATACGAAGAAAAATGAATTTGTTATTTTTTTTTTTAAAGTGATTTATTTTAGTTTAAAAAATAGCTTTGTAGTTAAAATAATTCTCTTTTCTTGACAATTCGTTCTAAACTGGAAGCAGAAAAATAAACAGTAAATTAAATAACAAAACAATTTTTTAACACCAAATTGCTATTTATGGAATCTGTAAATTGAAACTGCCAACTTATTATACAAATTAAAAACTATATTATAATCAAAATAGATTTTCAGGGAAGATACCTAAAGCAAAAAATATTGTAAGTCAAAAATCTGTTACTTTGCTCGTCTTTGATATTGTCTAAGTTTGTAGAAACATACAGATGGATTTGAATAGTTTACACAAAAGAGTATATGATTCATTACTTATTTCTTAATAAAAATTAATTAGTATTATAAATTAAAATATATTAGCTTAATAAAAAATATTTTGCCACGATTTAATTATGCGTAAAATGTAGTATTGCCCTCAAATTAAAATTTAACATTATCTAAAACCTTATTCTTGATGGCCGAGTGACTAGTTGTGTGCCGCAGGCTTCGAGTTCGAGTCCCGGAGGTGCCATGAATGTTTGTAGTGTTTCGGAATCCACTTTAAACCGTAGGTTCCGGTCTAATATGACTGTTGGGCGTAGGGCTGACAACCCTACTCCGTAAAAACAAAACAACATCTTATGTTTCGAATCTGCCAGTAGACAAAAGGCCTTGGTCCCACAGAGGGGGCTGTTGCGCCAATGAAGAAGAAATTATTATTAATAATAACTGTAAGTAAATGTTTACGAAATGGAACTATGTTATATAATACAAATATATTCGATATTTTAAATTTTTACTACACCTCGTTTAATGGAAAAAATTAGTTTTGAATTATCACTACAACAATGATACAACAACAACTTATCACTATAACATTTTCAAAATTATTTCATTTATTTTCAGAATTATTTAAAATTTTATTACTTGATTATTTTAATATATTAATCAAAATTATTTTATTTACGAAATAGTATGTAAACATCAAATTAAACTAACTTCTAGAAATTGTTAAAAAAATTTGAAGAAGTGCTTTTTTTTTTTTTTTTTTTTTTAGAAATATAAAATTTAAAATTCCTCATGAAATACTAAATTTTCTAAATTGAAATAATAATTAAATAAAATACTAATTTTTTAACGTTTTTATATTGCATGCTATAAATATGATTTGTAACTTACTAAATATTGACTCTTATAAAAATTCCTGAGAAATTCACTTTATGCCGGTATGTGATTTTGAGATTTTTTTTTAATTCTAATACAGCTGGCAAACACTTAGACAGTTTCTTGGATGCCTTAAGAAAAGCGCTGCACTGACGTTATTCACTTAGCACTGCCAGAGGGTACGTGTAGCTTGAAGATAAGCTAAGGACGAGGATTAGCACTACCTCCGCAACGCTCTACGATCTTGTTAGACCGAAGCCTACGGTTTGAAGTGGATTCCGAACCACTAAAAGCATCCATGGCATCTCCGGGACTCGAACCCGAAATCGAGTGCCAGAGAGGTAGCCATTCGGCCATCAGGCCCCTCCTTTTCAGACATTACTTTATAAACTTTTAATAGATGTAACAGGTGGGCTGGGCATTAGGGGTTTTCAGTTTTGGTAAAAAAATTCTTTGGATTGGTGCAAAAAATTTAAAAACATTTTAATTAACGGGCTGAAAAGTTCGTAGGTATGTTAAAAAAATCAATATTGGATAAATTTAAAAGTATATCTTTTATGCAGACACCTAGCCATCTTTTTTCCTATATTTGTATTTGGTAAAAGTTTTAATTCACCTTTACAAATGTTCTGTGTGAAAAAAATTGACCGAAATGCTTAATTTCAAAGTTTGGGATCATCTGGACTTCACTTAGGGATAAAATTATTTTAATTAATGCATTTAAGAACGCATTATATATAGCATTGTATATGTTAACATTTAAAATGAGTGAATGTATTTAAATAAAATTTGTAATTTTTTAATTTTTTTCATACGTGGTTTAACTTTGTGCTAAGTTTAGAATGGTGAAGATGGTGAAGCTAAAATTTTATGACACATGTAATAATTTGATATGCAATGAACGCCGGTGAAATTGAAATGTTTATTTTTAGGCCTCAGGGATGCAGAAGTGTAAGTCACAATCTGATTGTTCTCCAGGAATGCATTGTGTGAAAATTTTGGTCTGATGGGCATTTTGCCGAAGTGCTGCTAAAAAAGGTGAGTGACATTTTCTTTTTAAAAATAATCTTCATTTTTGTAAGGAAACAAAGTAGTGAAATGCTTTATTTCCAAACTTAGCCTATTATTCTTGAAATTTTGTATGTAAAGGTAACTGTAATAAGCTTAGAATTAAAAAAAAAATTACAAAATGACAATAATTTAAAATGGGGTAAAATGTATATTGCTTTAAGATGTTAAATCGTTTAATGTATAAAACAATCTATTTAATAAAGGTCTAACAAAATTGTTATACTTTTCTCCTTCAACATACTTATATTTAATGTCGAATATTATTTACATGTATATAATATTACATGTATATATATTATTTACATGTACTTTGAAAACAGTATATTTCTGTAAAACTTCTAAATTAAAATGTTGGGGTGACAATTTCTACATTTCCATAATTCTGTCCTCAAAAAAAAAAAAAAAAAAAAAAAATTATAAATATTTTAAAAAGGCCATATATTAAATTTTAAATTTTTCGTTTTTTTTTTCATAAGTCGAAAAAAGGTGTAGGATAAAAGAAGGGATGAATTTTATTCATGAAAATGACACCAGTAGCACAATAAAGGATGCGCGAAAAATAGAAATAGTAATATTACTCACGATTACAGTATTTTTAAATTTAAATAAAATAGAATGCAACTACCCTATCTTGTAAGAAGAAACATCTGTTTCGGAATCTACCAGTAGATAGACGGTCCACCATGGGGGCTGTTGCGCTATTGATAATGACTATTCAACGTGATGAAATTAGCTTATGATAATTTTTGATAAAAGTTTTAGATATATAGGAAGAAAAAAAAATTGACTTACTAAATGTTATATAAAACTTTCGCTTAATAAACGATATCTCGCGTTTTAATTAATGTTTTTTTTTTTTAATTTTTCGCAAATCGAAAGAATTTTCTTTTCCCTCTAAAATTAAAAAACATAATTTTAGTTCACAGTTTTGGGATTATTTTTTAAAAACAATAAATAATAAATATCGTTATAAAAAAACGAATCATAACATATGAAAAAATTTTTTAAGAGTAACTTCCTAATGTCGTTAATCCTTAAGATATAATTTTTTTTTAAAAATTATTGTGAAAAAATTTGCGAAATATTACACTGAAGTGACAAAAGTCATGGGATAGCAATATGCAAATTTTCAGATGGCAGTAGCATCACGTAGAACAGGTATAAATGCGCAGTGCTTTCGTAGAGCTTTCATTTCTGTTCAAGTTATTCATGTGAAGAGGTTTTGACGTGATGATGACCGCACGACGGGAATTAACAGACTTTGAACGCGGAATGTTAGTTGAGCTAGACGCATGGGTCATGCCATTTCGGAAATCGTTAGGGAATTCAACATTCCCAGATCCACTGTGTCAAGAGTGTGCCGAGAGGCGACATTTCAGGCATAACATCCCACCATGGACAGCGCGCAGTGGTCGACCGCCTGCACTTAACGACCGAGACCGGCGACGTCTGCAAAGAGTCGTAAATTCTAACAGACGAGCAACACTGCGTCAAATAACCCCAGAAATCAATGTGGGACGTACAAGGGACTTGTCTGTTAGAACTATGCGGAGAAATTTGGCTTTCTTGGGCTATTCCAGCAGAAGACCGACTCGAGTGCCTTTACGACAGAACGACATCGCTTGCAGCGACTCTCGTGGGCACGTGAGCATATCGGTTGGTCCCTCAGATGAATGGAAAACCGTGGTCTGGTCCGATGAGTCACGATTTCAGTTGGTAAGAGCTGATGGTAGAGTTCGAGTGTGGCGCAGACCCCACGAAGCCATGGACCCAAACTGTCAGCAAGGCACTGTTCAAGCTGGTGGTGGCTCCATAATGGTGTGGGCTGTTTTTTCATGGCATGGACTTGGTCCTCTGGTGCAACTGACCGAACATTGACTGAAAATGCTTATGTTCAGCTACTTGAGATCACTTGCAGCCATTCATGGACTTCATGTACCCAAACAACGATGGAATTTTATGGATGACAATGCGCCATGTCACCCGGCCACAACTGTTCGCGATTGGTTTGAAGAACATTCTGGACAATTCCAACGAATGATCTTTCCACCTCCAGATCGCCCGACATGAATCCTATCGAGCATTTATGGGACATCATCGAGAGGTCTGTTCGTGTCCAAAATCCTGCACCATCAACGCTTTCACAATTATGGACGTCTATCGAGACAGCATGGCTCAATATTCCTGCAGAAGACTTCCAACGACTTGTTGAGTCCATGCCACGTCGAGTTGCTGCACTTCGCCGGGCGAAAGGAGGGCCGACACGATATTAAGAGGTATCCCATGACTTTTGTCACTTCAGTGTATAGCAAAAGGTCAATTAGGGACCCTTTTCCAAATTAAAAAAAAAATGGTACAGATTCCTTTTTGCCCAAATAAGATAAAGCAGTTGTACGCACGAGAGTTTGGATAAAGAAAGTTAATAGAAAAATAATTAAATTCGTTTGCTTTAATTTTTTAATTAAAATATTTATGCATTTAATCAGATTTTGATATTTTAAAAATATTTTATTTAATTTTTTGAAAATATAGTTTAGTTCTTAATAAAAAACAAATACTTTTAATGTGCATATTTTATGCTTTAAATAAATTTTTAATAAAATATTTATTACTACAGCTATTGGAATAAAAATTTTTTATTTAAATTAGAACTTCGGTAGCCTTTTATTTAATATAAATTGATTGCACTAACATTAGAAAAAGTAATAAAATTTTCTTATTTTTAAGTTATATTTTAAAAATATTAAATGATCGTTAAAGCTGTTATTTTGGACAGCTATAAGTAGTATAATTTTTGTTGTAATATGTATGTAATTGATTTCATATATAATTCACAAAATTTTCATGCGTTTTTCCAATAATAGGCGTATTTATTTCAGAATTCATATATATAATTTAGTACAACCTTCTACAATAAACCTCATCAGACATTTTATTTGTTGTGTTAAAAAGAAAAAAAGGAATATTTTATGCTATAATTTCGAAAATTAAAAAAAAAAAAAAAAAAAAAAATTGTCAATTACTTCTGTAATTTTGAATGAACGCACCCAATAGGGGAAACTGGAGTATTCCTTCTTGGGCTCATTAAAATTTGCTTATCACAAATCTTTATTTGTGTTAATAATGAGATTAGTAGGATAAATGCAACATTTAGTTAGAAGTCACTAAAAAAAAAAAAAATAACAGTTAATTCTCATCCAAAATCACAAAACTCCATATTGTAACGTTTCGGCCTATACTAGAACTATAACTGCTTCAAGAAGAAGACCACTTTCAGAATCTTGAGAACACTTTAATTGTTATTTACAAGCATTGTATACATTATACAGAATTCTCGTTATTACAAATTATTATTTACAAAAAAAAAAAAAAAGAAAAATGATAAATGAAGAATTAAATTTGATTTTAAGGGCAGTTTACTCCAAGGGTGGATATTTTCAGAGTTCTCGAGTCTACGTCAAATCTAATTGCCTGGTCTGAGGCAGACCTTAATTATCACACTGCCACATTACATGGAACTTTCCACACGAACACATGGAACACATGGAAATGGCCACACAAACTTTTGCTTACACTACTTTGCAATTATATAATTTGAAGTATTTTCACAAATGAGGTGAATAAAATTGTTAGAATTTATAAAAATGTACAATGATAATTTATTTCATGGGGTCTTATGATTCAAAACCAAGTTCCATTAAATACATACCTACACGTGAAGATTCTTTTAGAAAGTTTTAAAAGCATATTTTTTTTAATGATCCAATTGAAATCCCTTGGGCCAGATATTCTTACATGCTCAATCTAATGGCGAAACATAGACTTTCCTTTTTATTTTGTGTGTATTTATGAGTTTTTCTTGACGTATGTGTAATATCTAGCACATTTGACTAGTGTAATATTTGACTGGATAATTGTAGCAATAGATTGCCATAACCATCGATATGAATGAAGAAGAAAGTTGTGGAAAGGATTGTTCACTGGTAGGAGCGTTGTCTCTCTCCGAGTTTGAATTTTATTAAAGTATAATAAATCCTTTTGTTATTGTTTTTTAAGTTTTTATTTTTCCTTTTGTTATTGTATGATATGACAAAAGGATCTACAAATACGGCCTTTTACTCTGGCTCTCAGTGTGTTTCTTAGGGTTCTGCAGTGGAGCGCAGGTGGATTGTTAGAAAAAGAGCGAGGATAATTAAAAAGACCCTTAGATACTCCTTCTTTGAGGATGTTGCCGATAGAAACAATCACAAGCTCTGGTATGATCCTATTCATATCCCTGAATGGCCTAGAGAAAAATCAGAGTATTGCTAGAGCCTTTCTGTGGTCACGATTGTCTCCGCAAGCACATGTTTGTTTGTTTGTGACTAATCCTCAATGTCCTGCAGTGGGACGGACATCCCATGAGGGATCTACTCATGGATGGAGGGAAAGGGGCAGCTTCTATTGTGAGGGAGTACCGTAGGTAGAAGTCTGACTTTTGCTCCGTGACGCTCTTCAGTCATATGAGACCGGGCTTAAAGGGATTCCGAACCACTACAAACATCCATGGCACCTCCGGGACTCGAACCCGAAACCTGTGGTACCGGGCGCCAGAGCACTAGCCACTGACCATTCAGGACTCTGGCAAACACATGTACAGAATTCAACTGACTCCCTGAGTCTCTCTGTTTCCTGTGTGATAACCTGGAAGAAATGGACATGTCTCAGATTGCTTCCTTTCTGCGCTGCCTCCCCTGTTTCTTTATGGAAGCGTTGTTGGATTGCCAGACCTAAGTTGATGGATTAACTGATGTCATTTGTTTCTATCTCGTTCTTTGTATTTTTTTTTATGATATCTGTTGTCCCGTAAATTTACCATTGGAAAAAAAAAAAAATGGTTTCTTAAATAATCCTCCTGCTTACTGACAAAGGAAGAAACATTAAACAGCATGGTACATGGCATTTTTCCGAGTTACTTTTTAAATATCTGACCATTTTCTTAGAATAGAGAGAGGATTTCAATTTTTAAACTATTCAGAGAGCATTCTCAGAAAGAAAGAAAAGAGCGAGTTTGAAAAATTCTCGTCCTCAATGTTTTCTTTTACCTATATATATATATATATATAAGTGTGGTGGGAGAAGTAATGAAGAGACCTTAAAAAGAATACAATAACTCATTCTAGGAATGAAATATTTTAATAATTCTATAATTTCTTAAAATTAAAAGCTTATGTAATTCTTTTAACAGGTGCCATGTGCAGCGTATCCCAAGGGAAAATGGGATGTATACTAATGTCCCTCCATGCGAAGGAGGATTATCATGTCAAGGATCCATAGTAAGTAACACGCATTATTATTATTATTATTATTTACTGTAGAAAACATTGAAAAATTCTAATAATCTTTTAGAGTAAATTCTATTACAGAGTATTTCTGTTGATCTGTATTGTTCTTAACATATCATTGATATAAACACCCGGCTCGTGGGTCAGTGGCAACTTGCGCCGTTGGTGAGCATTAGGGCGGAGGTGCAATCCGCTGGTGGCATTGTTAAAGACACTGTTTCAAACCCGAGTAGACTCGATGGCGTTTGGGATGTTCAGCCTCTTGCCTCGTAAGTCGGACTACCTGGTGGAGTTTTCCAGGTTTTCTCCAGTACGATATACAATTTCGGGCTAGTTACCCCAAAAATACCTTTCGGAAAACTCTACCCTTCTTCTTCGGCTACTCGAGCCAAGTCAGACATATATCGAAGAGTGCTCCATCATAACAGAAGTTGACCCTCCCCTTCCCTCTTTTCATGAATACACTACTCATCGGATGTCCATCCCGCACTGCAGGACATTGAGGATTGGGCTTGACATTAGGCTTAGCTTGAGGACAACTTGCGCCGCTGGTGAGCATTAGGGCTGAAGTTCTTCAATTCACTGGCTGCTTTGTTGTAGACACTGTTTCAAAATCTAAATAGACTCGAGGGCGTTTGTGATGTTCGGCATCTTGCCTCATTCGTCGGATGCTTGATAGTGGTTTTTCAGGTTTTCTCCCCATAAGATACGCCCATGCGGTAGTTACCCCCAAAAGAAGTCCTCCCCGGAAGGCGCTACCCTCCTTCTTCAGCGACACGGACCAGAAGTCGTGACTTCTACCTACGGGTGCTCCATTACAACAGAAGCTAATCCCTCTTCTCTCCTTCCATGAGGGATACGACAACAACGCATTGATATACACATGAATTGAACAGCATAACATGAAAAATTATTAATGGGAAAAATATAGGAATGAATACTGATAAAAACAATACAAGATATAAATATTCAGAGAAATTTTCAGATATCAAATATTCAAAAAGTAGATAATTCTTTATGTTTCTATTTCTCTTAATATAGTTAGGGTAATTTTTTTATTCGTAAGCATTTGGATTTTTTTAAACATTGGCTTTTATAGAAGCGCTATTTATTTTAAAATTATTTATATTGGAATTTGATTGGGTTGTGGAAAAAAAGGATAAAAAATTTATCTTATTGATACAAAAAATGCTTGAGGAGATAAAAAAAAAGCAATTTTTAAAATTAATATTTATATAAAGTGTTTGAAGAGATAAAAAAATTTAAAAACAAAATATTTATACAAAGTACTTAAGGAGATAAAAAATTTAAAAAAATATTTATATAAAGTGCTTGAGGAGATTAAAAAAAAAAAAAATTTAAGACATTTATACAAAGTACTTGAGGAGATAAAAATGTTTTTGAAAATGCATTGGAAAAACTGTTTAAACTGTTTTTAAAAATAATTCTGTATTAATTCCTCTTATTAGTTTTTCGATTAAAAATTGTTGCCTAGTTCTGATAACAAAAAATCGCAAAAAAAAAAAAAAAAAAAAAAAAAGAAGAAAAATTTTGTAATAAATACCGCAACTACTTTAAGCCTATCTTATGTATTTTTTTTATATATTTTTTTCCTGCTTTTTATCTTCGTTGCCAATATAAATTATAAAAATCTTTTGAAAAATGAGGAATTCTGAAAACTTTAAAATTACGAGAATTTTAATTCGACAAAAAATTAAATAAATAAGATAAATGCATTCACATAAACACAAAACAAAAACACAGAGAATCAACTGATAAGTTAATTTGAAAATTTCATATGACTTTAAAATTGAAAACATAGATACTAACAAACATAAAAAAAAAAAAAATCAAAATAAAACAAATAACTTCGAAGGCAAACATGTCAGTAAAAAACTCAAGACTAATAAACTACATGAAAACTGAAAAAGCAGGAAAACGTTAGTTCAAATAATAGATCTCTTGCACTATCCAGGAAAATTTGCAAAATTATATCATTGATTTAGAAAATGGCTCATTAACTGGAAGATAAAAATTAAATATAAAGAAGACTGAAGTACGTGTTCTTTTCTTTGACTTCCTTGTATAAAATCCTTATGCACCCTCAATGATGCTAAAGCACCCATAATAATTATGCATAATTCGCCCAAAGAAACCAAGTACCCCAGGAATAGACCTCCCCTTGATAAAACTAAGTAGCCTGGTGCTTTCTGATACCTTCAGTAAAGGAGAAACTAGTTCCTTGTTTTTCAGTCCTTGGGGCACTATAGTTTTACACCATTGAAAAAAGTTCTGAAAAGTTTGCTTTTCCCTTATGAGAGAGCCTTCAGTTCAACTATCATTTCAGGAAGCCAAATCCTTTGATCACCTTAAATAAATAAATTCAATACTCAATGAATTCTCATCCAATCATGAAAAATTCAGCTTTACCCTGCAATCTCAAAATTTGGCGCCAGATCTCTCTTATCTTCATCCAGTATTAATCAGCAGTCGGTTTAGTTTTGTCGCACGTACAAATTTTTGAAATGATTCAAAAGGCTTGAGAACAAAACTCTCAAGGAGATGTTAACGGAATTGCACCCTCGGTACTTTCGTAATGACGATGATTAGACTTGAAGCTCTCTCCGGTTTCCAAGTTTAAGACAATTTGTTCTGCGAAAATTTCTCTATCAACGGTAGTCGCGAAAGTGAAACAGTAATAACCCTGTATTTTAAATATCCTACAAAATTGCGATTATGATATTTCTTCCACGCAAACATAGCAAAAAGACCACGCACTGTTCTAAATATTTGCAGAAATTAATACCACTGCTCATTCTGTTTTATATGGTGCATGCAACAGGTTTCATCCAACATCAACATTTTTGTTATTTTCATTTTGTAATTTTATTAAATAAATCATTCTAGAGCATTTAATTATCTATTTTTCTTATTAACCTCGCATGGAGACCACCTCTAAGTTTTTCAACATTTTACAATGAAGGAGCTAGTGGCTGCTACGCTGCCAAGGATCTCAGTGGTAATCTACAATAAGAGAGAGCTGTCCATAATCAAAGTCAGGTGACTTTGTATTTCTTTTTGGATTGTCTTGCTTTTAAAATGTTTACTGATCTCACGTGTGTTTATAACGTGTCACTTAACTAACTCACTTCTAATCTCGCTTACTAATCTCACGTGTGACTTAAGCTTACAGTTGACCAAGCATACATCCTTTAACGCGTGAGACTGATCATGTAGAAGCCGCAATGAGAAATGAGAAAAATTTAAGAAGCAGGAATAAAACTAATGTTTGAAAAACATTCATAAAAAGCCCTAATTGGATATTTAAAAAGGGAAATCCGATCAATAATACTAACCACAATTGGACACAATTTACTTTTAAAATCTACAGTAAATAAACAACACTCAAAAGTTTGAAAAAGCTTTTTGGAAAAACATTTTGTTATTTACATACATATGCATAGAGTGATTGAACGCTACACATTAAAAGAAAAGTTTTTTCCTTGTAATTTGACATTTCAATTTTTAAATGTATAGACGTATTCAAGCTCGTTTGTAGACATTTAAAAAGCATTCAGCATATTCATAATCAAAAATAATCTTTTTTACGAACGCTTTGTTGCAAAAGGCGCTTGACATAATTTCGCTTTAAATTGAAAAAGGTTTTCCGGCATCCAATCTCTTCTCGGAATTCTCCGGGAAGTTTATCCTCTCTGTTAGGAGTTACAAAAGAAATCATCAAAGCCTCAACCTTTTGTTGGCTTACGGCGAGTTGCTCCTCTAAATCTCACCGAAAGTGCTTAGTTCTTTTCCCGAAAAGAAATTCGAGTAATTTACCTCAAGGCAACAACATTTACTGTATAGAAATCTTTCTTTTTTTCCCCTTTGCCATTGTAAGGAATTTCCTCGGACATTTTGAAAGCCTTTTACAAATAAGCTTCTAAACTGTGTATCTTTCAATTGTTTTGATAATTTTTTTCTACGAATATAGTACGCTGTCTATCTTTGAAATATTATTCATTTATAGCGAAAAACATTAAAAGTTCCAATAAAAACACAAATTTTTTTATCTGGTATATACAAACTCCAATTTATTCAAAACATTTAAAACTAATTACAATTTTTGAGAATTTTAAGCATTTTTTAGTAATGTCAAGAATTTTTTTTTTTAACTAAGGACTCAGGAAAAAGAAGAAAATTCTTCAATTGCTGTTTCTTTTTTTTTATTTATGTATAATGTATGCAGTTTATTCATATTTTTTCATACAATATTTATTTTTTATATCTGTAAACTATTTCTGATTTAAATTATTTCTCAATGATGCACAGATAATTTTTTTTATTAAACAA